>JAWZYV010016815.1:0-39829 GCA_038373885.1 Cheiracanthium punctorium | reverse complement strand
AAAAAACAATTTTCTTTTTCTACGTAAAATAGACTCATCAGCATCAGTTAATACACCTACACGGATTGAATCCAATATAGATGATTAAACTTTATCTGTCTGCTGCCTCATGTTAATGGTCAATTCGTCATAGGTAAGTAATTCTTGCCCAATATTTATGGAAATGTATTCAGAAAATGTGTACTGCTAGTTTACTGTGCTGTTACAGCGACTTTATTAAATTTACACTGAGGTGACAAAAGTCATGGGATAGCAATATGCAAATTTACAGATGTCGGTGTATCGCGTACAACAGGCATCATTGGTCAGTGGATGAGCAGAACTTCTATTTATAGTCAAATAATTGATGCGTCAAGGTGTTTGAAGTGATTAAGGCTGCACGGACGTAAAATTAATAAGAACTTGAACGCAGAATGGCAGTTGATGCAAGACGAATGGGATATTTATTATCGGAAATTGTCAGTGAATTGAATATTCGGTCAATTCAGACCTAATATTCAGTGGTCTACAGTGTCGAAGAGTAGTAGACCAGTCTTACTGGTCTACTACTACAGTGTCAGTACACACTTGGTAGTCTACAGTGTCAAGAGTATATCGTGAATATCTAATTTCAGGCATAACCACCAACTATGGACAACGCAACGGGCGGCCACATGCTTTGAATGACGCATCCGACGAATTGTCAGCGGCAACAGACAAGTAACGCTGCTTGAAATAACCGCAAAAAATCAATTTGGGTCGTACGACGGACGTGTACGTTAGGCCTGTGCCAGCGAAATCTGCTTTCAATGGGCTATGGCAGCAGAAGACGAACTCGAGTGCCATTACTGAATGCACGAAATCGCTTCCAGCGCCTTTCCTGGGCTCGTGATCATATCCGTTGGACCCTTAATGACTGGAAAGCTGTAGCTTGGTAGGATGAGTCAGGATTCCGGCTGCTAAGAGCTGACGGTAGGGTAGTACCGGTAGGGCGTAGACCTCACGAAGCCAACGACCCAAATTGTCAACAAGGCACTGTGCAGGCTGGTGGAGGCTCCATAATGGTGTGGGGTGTTTTTACATGGAGTGGACTGGGTCCGCTGGTCAAACTGAATGGATCATTGACCGAAAATGACTATGTTGAGCTACTTAGGGACCATTTACACCCACTCATGCGCTTCATGTACCCGAACAATGATGGAGATTTTATGGATCAGACTGAGCCATGTCATCGCGCCAGAACTGTGCGAGATTGCTTTGAAGAACATTCTGGAGATTTCCAGCTAATGATTTGGCCACCCAGATCACTCGACATGAATTCCATTGAGCATGTTATGGGACATAATCGAGAGGTTCTCCGTGCTCAAACTTCATCACCGTGTACCCTGTCGCAACTGTGGATCTCTCTACAGACAGCATGGCTGAATATTCCTGTAGGGGACTTCCAACGACTTGTTGAGCCCATACCACGTCTAGCTTCTGTACTCCGCAGGGCAAAAGGAGGTCTGACACGTTATTAAGGGGTAATTCATGACTTTTGTCACCTCAGTGTAATTTAAATATGACACAATAACTTTTATTATGATTTTCCTGTTCTTCCTATTCCAGACACAAATTTCCTCAAAATCGATTTTGGAATTAATCTCTTATTAATGTTATTGGATGTGCAAGTATTAAATTCCTTAATATATTGTTCCACATAACCTGCAACTTCATCGAAAACACGTTTTTGATCTACATTTAAATTTTTGATCATACTATCAATACTTTGATTACAGATTAACTTTTTAAAATCTTCTAATTCATTCCCTATTGGCTGTACAAAATTAACAATATTTAAGTTATCATCGTGACTACTTGAAAGCATTTGTTTTTCTTTAGTTTCAATTTTTACATCCAAATCAATTTTAGCCTGCTGTATTTGTTCTAAGCGTTCATGATACTTCCTTGCCTCCAGTAAATTATCCTTGCAATGAATAAAACACTCACTGTACAGTACTGGCCAGAATGGATGACTCACTTGTTTTTTCTCATTCATAGTGACGTATTGGCGTCAGATGTTCGTTTTGGCTGTCTGACAAAGTGCAGGTGTTCTTGCTTGTTATTTCGTTAGTTCATTAGTTGTATTCACCGTGTGTTGACGTACACATTTTTGCAAAATGGTGAAATAATTAAAAAATGCCTGTTAAAAGAATTTGACGCGACATGCATGCACAAATAAAGATTCTGAGCGAAGAAGGTTATAGTACTCGGGAAATTGCTGCCAGATTACAATTGGCACAAAAGGCAGTTTCCAGGTCTATAAGTAATTTCAAAACAACCAGAAATTATGGATATTCAAAGCCGAAAGGTCGTCACAAGAGCACAAGCAAGCGCATGGATGAGTCCATAATTTTGGCAGCGAAGAAGTCATCCAGAAAATCAGCAAAAGCAATCCTAGTTGGTTTACCAAAAGATGTTAATATCCCTACCCAAAGGACAATCTGCAGGGGGCTATTCAATGCCAATTTAAAGTTCCACAAGCCTGCTAAGAAGCCTAATTTGTCTCCCAAAAACATTGCTGACCGACTGACATTTTGTAAAATGTATCAGGGATGGACTGCGGAACAATGGAAACGCGTTTTTTTCAGACGAGACTCAAGTATCTCAGTTTTATGCATTTTGTAGAAACATACGACGGCCTCCCAATAAAAGAGACTGCCAACGCTACATTATTCTCACCGTAAAGAATGCTGCAAAACTCATGGTCTGGGGAGCCATTTGTCCCAGAGGAAGATGTGGATTGTGGTTCATGCCTGAAGGCACATCAATTAATGGAACTGTTTATCTCGATGTGCTAAAAGAGAAGTTACCACCGTTTATGAATATCAACCAGTGCACACACTTCCAACATGATGGACCACCTTGCGACCAGACTAAATCTGTGAAGACATGGATTGCAAAGCAGGGGTTTCAGATCCTTGGTCCATGGCTCGGAAATTCTCCTGAATTCTCCTGAAACCCAATCGAGAACTGTTGGGTAATTTTAAAATGCAAGTTGCTGAGCTTAACCCCACTTGACTTTTGGACTTAAGAGAAACTATAAAACAAGTGTGGATTACAGAAATTACACCAGCTATTGCAAAAAATTATGTATTTCCATGCCTGATCGTATCCAAGCTGTATTGGAAAAAAAAGGTTTCCACACCAAATATTGAACTCTTTCTCAATTATGTATGTATGCTGTTCTTATATAACTAAAATTAATAATTCCCATGAAATAAATACTTAGTTAAATGCAATTATTCTTGTGCATTCATAAACATTACAGTTTTTTGTGGTGAGTCATCCATTCTGGCCAGTACTATATGTATTGAAATGACCTTTTAGTTCAGAAATAGTTCCCCATGGTTTAAACAAGATTAATAAACAAAAATAACATTCTTCTGGCTCTTGTTTACAGTTGAAATTTTAATGGTTTATTAAATAGGTTATTTTTCTTTTACGTAAATGTTTTCCCCCATACTCATAAGAAATCAGATTGAGAACGAGGTTTTTTGTCTACAATATCATACGATGTGGAAAAATCAAATAAAGAAGGAATTTCAAGTTCTCTTGGCCTAAGTGGGTATGGATATCTATCCATCTTGAACAATATATATCAGTTGCATTGTTACCTAATTTCAGTAGTTCATTTTTGTTTTTTAATTTAAGAGATCGGTGGATTTTTACATCTAACCATCTAATAACTGTACCCAAATCTGTTCCAAACAGGGGCGTAGCCAAGGGGGGGCGGGTTAGGGGGGGGTCATAATCCCCCAATGAGGAATTTTTTGCCATACAAAATCTATATTCTTCACTCCCTCATCACACACATGTATGCATATATGTGAGTTGCAGTAGTCGTAACCCCCCCCCATGAAAATTTTCTGGCTACGCCCCTTTTTCCAAATAATGGGTGTGACAATAAAGTGTCAGCGGCTTCTAAAGCTACACATCCCTTATTTGATAAAGTTTGAAAAGCAAAATTCCACAAACAATTGTATAAAGGTTTTGTAGAAGAAAAATCGCTAAAATCACCAGATGCAAATGATTTTTCAGCTGTTGTTTGATATTTTGTTATGTATGTAGTTAAAGTTGCTGACTTTTCACCAATAAACTGAATATCTACATTACCACACTAGGCTAGCATTAAAACTGCATTATAATCATTGATGTTTAATTCATCTTCTTTACGTGGCAAATTATACAAACGAGTTTTTGTTAACTTTCTTCTACCTATTACTGCATCATCAACTTCATTAATATAAAAATAATCAGAAATTTCACGTGGAAAACTAAACCTACAAACTCTAATTGTTTTATGTTTAACCTTTTTAGCACGCATACAATAAGAATTATGTTTATGGATTTCATATTTCATAACACGTTCATGAAGTTGTGGAAAATTTCTTTTACTGGGAATTTTGCAAGTTATATATTTATTTATGAATTCAGCAATAGAATCTGAACTTTCTTTTCCTAATATTGGGGCATCCTCAGTCCATAGCAATAAATGAAAATGTTGTAATCCACGGGACTGATACTCACGGTGCGAAGCATAATGTTCAACTATACTTAATAGACCATCACTAGAAGTTATAAAATCTAGCATAAATCGAAATTTATTTTCAAGGAAACGTGAAGTATTTACTGGGTCCAAAGCTATTAAATGAGATAATGGTTTATCTTTATATTTTGTATTTGCTAGTCCTACATACATATGTAAGTCTTCCCAGTGATATTCACTTGGACTTGGAAAGTAGCAGGACCGTAGTTCTTCACCATACAGTTTAAATCATCGTTTTGACCAAAATTATTCTGAATTTCGCAATCTACCAAAAATTGTGGATAAATTACCTCTAACCCCTTGCTCGCAATCATATCTAAACACTGTTTTGCAGTAATATTTGATGTACAATTTGTAATATTTAATCTGTGAAAAATTCTATATTTGAACTGTCTCATATTGGCATTATTTAATAGAAAACAGATATTGTAAATTTATACGAAATTGTGAGTGAGAAGATTTTAATAAACCCTTAATAAATTCAGCTGTAGGTAAATTAATCTGTCGTTTTTTTGAGAATTACCATTTTCCCCATAACAAAATAAGTCTGGAAAGCATTTTAAATCTAATTTTACATCACGGTCATCTAAATGTTTTTCCATAATATGTAACAACTGATATATTGTGCTAGAATCCATGTTAATCATTTTTTTTTCAAATAATGGATGTAATGTCATGTTATTGTAATGTAATAACCATCTGTAACGCCTTTTTGAGCCAACATAGAACCCCCTACACGGGGGGTACATACATACTTCTGGAATTTCATTATTATCGCAATCTAACTCAATATCACAATTTTTTATATTATATTATCTAACAATTTATCTGCTGAAATTGGAATAATAATGTGGTGATACGAGGGATTATTTTTTTTTCAACCAATGTAATACTTCAAAAATTTTTATTAATGTCAATTAATGATTGCCGAATGTGATTCTGTTTAGATGGCACACTACGAGATAACTCATAAAACTCTTGATCTACCGTTAGTGCATCTGTTGGATTTGGCATTTTTATAAGTGTATATTCTAATGGTAATGGTAAATGGAAAACTCGACCTATCATTTTCTTAACTAGACATACTAGTGCTTTTTTCTTTTTTAAGATCTCCCTGAACTGTACCCATTCTAGTGATAACTTGGAAAGATTTTGCACGTTGAATAAATTTTTTTTCAAATTCATTTAAAGCAGAAATACATTCCGGTAATGGTTTAAATGCCAAATGATTTAATATAATTTTGGGAGCCATTTGATTTGTTTTGAATTTATTCACACAATACAAACAAATATATTTGAAATCACCAAATGTTCCTTTAAAATAATCTACTAATTTCTCCCATTCTGTATTTGTATTGAAAGACATACTAGAAATTGGACAAGTGTACCGTTTATAACACAGTTGTAGACAAGATACACAAGTATTAACTGGCCAATCTGTATCTTTTGTCTTGAAGTTCTGAGAAGCTTTATAAAAATGATCGAAAATTTCTTCTTCTTCCTCACATTGAAATGAATCAGCAATAAAGAGCAATTTTAATGCTAATTTTACCACAAATATCTGCTAAATTTTCTAGATCTAAATTTAAAAGTGAAAATTCTTAGGTATTTATATAATTCACAGCACGTAAAATTTTATAGATTAATCTTACAACACGACGAATTTCAGGAAAACTTTGGGCAATTAATCGAAAAAATAGTAAAACAGTCACAGTTGCCATTGACATAACACAGTGATGGATGACTTAGCTTATTTTTCTTATAATCAAAATGTGATTCATTGCATTTAATAGACATATTTTCAGCACCAAATGTTTGATTTAACTCAGAATTTTTACACTGATTGATATTTTGCAGGAACTGTAAGATTTGTGAACATTGCAAGCTTAAAATAAAATCCAAGTGGCACATCTGTCACCAGACTGAAATAAATTCACAACTTGGTCCCCGCTGTTACATTCTTAACTTTTATCATTTGTAGAAAGGTTAGTATAAGTAGATTCACTAAAATAGTCTTCTGAAGTTGAAGTATGAAGAAAACCTCCAACTCATGCATTAAAATTGTCCTCTAAATCAGAAACCAGCTTAACTTTTAATTTTCGACATCTTAAGTTTCCTTTTAATAAGGTAACTGTTTCGCAAAATTTATTTATTAAACTCGTACGGTAATTATATATTTTAATCACAACCTTTTGTGCCTGTTATCGCCTATCAATAGTTCCGCTACTTCCCAAGATTTTTAGAACCAAACATTGTTTATTTTTAGACAACTTAAACAAATTTTAATTGAAATAAATTCATTCTCTGAATTAATGTTTTTATTTTTTTTTTGTAATTTTATTCTTAAAAAAATTGTTTTGATGTTGGGTTTGCATCAGGGAACTTCTTAATTTCATTTTATTTCTATGGTTTCTTAACCTGTCTTCCTGTTCCTTTTTTACTGAATGGAATTTTACTTTCGTCGAATTTCAGTTTTATGTACTTTTGTTGTCTGTATTACATTTTGCTAGTGTTCTGTTAGTGTAACATTTACGCATTCTTCGTGTACACTTTTTGGGTTCTGTATTACACGAACAGACATTAAACTAAAAATTGGAGGCTATTTGTTTACAATATAATCATTGGTATCAATCAAACAACAAATACCTAATAAATGGTTAGCTAAACATTCAAGTGTTGTCATGGAACACAAGACAGCAGCATCTTTTCCATCAAAAGCTAGACATCCCCGAGAGTTGTGTGAATCTAAACAATAATAATTTAGTTTAAATTTCATAACAGCAAATGTATAGCTGTTGCATGTAAAAATACCTGTTGTGTATTTATACATTTCAAAAAAGGAATTTAAAGATATAATCACATTACTTCCACTACAACTACCCTCCTGTGTATGTTTTATATTTTCATTGCTACTATTCATTTTAGTGTCTTAAAAAAAAAAAAACTAAATGTATCGTCACATAAATCAACTGTGTTAAAAGCCTCATCAAAATTAAGATAGTCAAAACTAGCTTTTTTCTCGAATAATTGCATTTTTAGAAGTTCTATACAACTGATTGCCAGTGTGTAAAATAAAATCGATAGCATTTGAATTCCAACTGTCTATATCTTTTTTGTAGAAATAAGTTATATGCTATATACACAAGCAATAGCTGTACATTTTGTACCATGAGTGTCTAAAAATATTGCATCTCCTTGATCAATAGTATCCATTATTACAGTGAATTCATTTTTGGAGTAATTTCCATGTCTAAAATAACAGAATTAACTGCATTTAGAAAAACTGTATTTCTGTTATTAAAATTTGTTTCAATTCTTTTTCGTGGTCAACCTGCACCAAATATATTAGAAATTGAAGTTTATAAACATATCATAAGACTTGTAAATATATCATAAACTGAAGAAGAAAGCTTTACACAAGGGGGGGGGGGAAGCTTTACACCTATCAGGGAGGGATTCTAACACTACCTTCAGACATAACTGGGGACCTAACAGATTCGCAAGCAGCAGAAACTGGTAAAGCAATTAAGTTGCAAGCAGTCTTATAAATCAGCACCTCAACCCTTGAATTTTCGCCAGCAGCATTAACAGGAAACGTTTTCGCAACTGTCACAGAGTCAGACACCAGCGGTCTAGATGTTGGAATAGACCTGACAGTTTTAGATGACGGCTTAAACACACTGAATGTGAAAGCCCACCGTCCTCCGCCAGTCAATTCTACACCGTCAACCCCGTGGTAGAATGACTTCTGGTGCCTAAAAACATAAAAATCACCACCTTCTAACCACTCGCGCGCAACCTCCTGCCTACTGTTGTTTTCTAACACAACAGTGGCCCCAACAAAATGGCAGAAAGTGATAACTTGATATGAAGCATCTGCAGGCTCATCGTCTTTATGACAGTTAAGACCAGACGTTCCTCTTGGATAGTAGACTAACAGGCAGGCATTTGGTTTAGCAAGCTGCAAATCCCTAACAACGCCTGCGCATAAATGCTATACTTCTGAGAAGGCCCCACAAGGTTCAACACGTCTGCGTAAATTTTTGCCGTAGCTGTAACCCCTATCTGCAAAAAGCCTTTCAAAACGCGGTCCTTTAGATTTCCCCTTATGACTTCCGGCTGTTGAGCCTTTTTTAAAGTCTAGCCTACTTATAAAATTCTGAACTGCTGCCTTCTCAGAAACCCTAAGCTCGCCACACTCCACACCTGGAAAAATAGAACGAAGAGCACGAGAACTGGGATCAGGCATGCCCTGCTTAGGTAGAGCACAACAAGAAAAAAAGTTTTAGTAACAGTTACAGGTTTAGCGACAGAATTAGAAGGAAATACAGGATTAAAAACAGATTTAGGAACAGTTAGAGGTTTACGGACAGATGCTGAAAGAGTTAGAGGTTTAGCAATTAGAGGTTTAGTTACAAATTTGGAAATGACAGACAAGGTCGAGAGGTTATACAAGAACTAACTTCAGAATCAACCTTACATTGTTGTAAATCACTGTATGATAATCTCCAAAATGCTCTTCAGTAAATTCTCCCAGACACTACCTCGGCATATGGCAGGCCATTACAAAAGATTTTGTCTCAAGCCACTGTTGTTACTTCGTCTATAAAATTATAAAAATTTTACATACATAAGTAATAATCAAATTAAAATGATGATTTTTAAATTTAAGAGTTCTTTTAATTGCAGCAATATTTCCTGACTGTTCCCGTGAAAATAAAGATCATTTTTTTTGGGGGGGGGAGCAAGAAAGTAAGGTCTAATACAAATTATTAGTTATCAGTGTTTTCACTAGAGAACAAGAATCTTACATTTTTTTTCATTTTTCTTGCATTAAAAATTATTACTGCAGGAAATTTGCACACACTACAGATTGGTTCCATTCTGCGCAAAATTGACGCATTTTGAAAGATTCAGACTCTTTTCAAAAGCCGCAAATGCATCCATTTTCATAAAATGGGTAAACCACCAATTATTTGCAAATAACCAAGGCATGGCTAAATACAAATTTATAAATACACTAAAGATTCGATACAACGATATTTGTGGAAGTAAATAAAATCAGCGTTCTGTAGGGATCATTATATCAAGGAGAAATTATAGTGTACTGAAATTCCGCGGGACCACAAAATTTTACCGTTATAGTGGAATTTATTGTTTCATCAAATATTGTTATAGCGAGGTTTTAACTATCTCATCTACTGGGTATTTATCCAACCCAAATCTATAGTGAGAAATTCTCACCCATTTTTTTTTTGAAAATCTCATTCAGTTGTGGAGGAAGGGGGAGAAATTCTCATCCATTTTTCTCATAATGAAAACCCTGGTAACTGTGTCCAAATTAAATGTACTTGTTTATTAGTAGCAGTGAAGTATTGTAAAATCTAGATAAAAAATCAGACGGGGTGGAGCACAGTCAAAGAAAACTTTCTTACTTTATAATTTTTGGATCTATATATAAAAAATTCGAATATATAGTAGGAATTAATATTTTTTAAAGAAATTAATTATTTTTAACTATACACAGTTACTGGTAAGTAACATATTCCTGTTAAAGCATGACAGGGGAGCCAAAATTTTACAATTTTTACCCGCATGTGTAGCCGAAAATCATGTTTATGAGAAAATTTAACTATTAACTTTTTTCTTGAAAGCACAAAGTTTGACACTCAAAGACAAATTATTAAAAACCTACTCATATAAATATGTAATTTAAAAAACTAAAAAACACGCTTTAGTGATACATTGAACTAACTAAAGCGAAAAATAATTCTTAATATAGAAATAAATTAATGAACGAAAAATAGTATTATTGTGAAAAAAGCGTGGGGTGATTTGTGCTGTATTTTTTTTTTCATTTTTGTACTAATCGTACCGATCGAATATTCTCAAGAACTCATACATGGAGCACCCCACGATTTTTTCACAATAATACTATTTTTCATTCATTAATTTATTTCTATATTAAGAATTATTTTTCGCTTTTTAGTTAGTTCAATTTATCACTAAAGCGTGTTTTGTGGTTTTTTAAACGATATATTTATTTTTCACTTAATAGTTCGAATTGCTATAAAAGCGTGTTTTTAGTTATTTTTAAACTATGTATTTAAAATTTATTTTTAATTTTCGATATTTCTCATAAGACACTAAGGAGCATAAGACACTAAGTTGGAAAGTACTACAAAGAGATAATTTATTTTCACTGTGCACCAGTGGCGTAGCCAGGATTTTATTTCGGGTAGGCTGGGTATCAAATTGAAAGCTAAAGTTCAATTGTAAGTTAAATTTCAAATTGTAAGCTAAGTAAAGGGTCCCATTTATCCCCTGAGCCCCCCCTCTGGCTACGCTCCTGCTGTGCCCCTAAGTATTAATCAACCTGCAGTTAAATGCTACCTTCCTCACTAAAAAGGAAAAATAGGTCTCTAATCAACAAATAAAAACGTGTTAAAAAGAATGGCCTTAACATGCTCTTGTACTCAACTCTTCCATAATGTGATGGATGACGAAATTTTGTAAAAATAAAAATATTGCCGTGACCAGGATTCGAATCTGGGTAATTGCGGCCACAACGCAATGTACAAACTACTATACGATCACGGCCACAGTAAGAAAGGGTTTTCTTAAGATTGTAATATTTGTAAGTGTTCTACAATCAGGATAAGAAATGAGGAAATTATTTAATCCTGGCGATCGTGATCAGGATAATGAGATAAACTTATAAAATTATAGTATTGTCACCGGTTCTTGATAAATGTACAAAGTTTGAATTAAATCTGTCCGTTTAATGTGGGTCAAAATCGAGTCTAAAGGAGTCGGTTACAAACATACAAGCATACATATAGGTGAAGCTAATAAAAGCGTGTTAAATCAGGATAATGGGATAAACTTATCAAATTATTATATTGTCATCATTCCTTGATATATCTACAAAGTTTAAATTAAATCTGACCGTTTAAAGTGGGTTAAAATAGAGTTCAAAGGAGTCGGTTACAAACATACAAGCATACAAACATACAAATTTTCATTGCCACTTCATTGCTTGGGATCGAAAAGTTAGGCTTAAGCCCACGTGATCTCACTTGGCTTGTCTTCCCACTTCTCTCTAGCTTTGACAGCTCTGTTTTTTACAATATTTCTTGCCTCTGGATTATCAATTTTTATTTCATGTTTACAGTTTTTCAGTACTTTTTTGTTATTATGTGCAACTACTTGGGATTCCATATTACGTAAGTTTAGCTATTTTATATATTATGTATATACAGGGTGTCCAGCCTTAATGTGACCCAATAGCTAATTCCCGAACCATTCGATTTAGATATGCACTTCCAATTTGAAAAATGTTTTAAAAAGGTAAAGAATGTTTTTACGTGCTTTTCGAACCAAAAAACCCATTTAGAAAAAAATTACAAAAATTAAATTTTTATACGGTCCCCAGGTCCTATCACTTATATTTAGGAAAAGATGCAGTACACAAAAACAAAGTAAACACAAAAAGTTTCATTTTATTACGATAAAAACTGACCAAGTTATGGAACTTTGAAAATCATACATTTCATCCATTTTCTCGGCCAATTTCAAGAAGCTAGTAAGGGACCGTCTCCAAAGTGAAATTAATTGGAACTCTGCCAGGAAACATTCGCTCTTGCACTGATTTGCTGCGGTACTGATCATGGCAAACGTTAAAAATCTGTTGCGTAGTCGCTTGCAATTGCATACAGTCGTATTCTAATATTACGAATTCTAGTACAGGAGAACGAGATGTATACAAATGAAGAATACTGCGAAATGGTACTGTTGTACGGGCAGTGTAATCGAAATAAGAGAGAGGCGGCAAGACTTAATGCCATTAAATTTCCCAGTCTTAGACATCTATCTTATCGTACAATTGCCCGTGCTGTTCAACACTTGTATAGAACTGGGAGTTGTCATAGACGTATTCCCTTGTCTCGTGCCACACCTTCAAGCTTGCGGATACCCGCTGAGGATGTTCTAGGATATGCCCTGGCTCATCCTGAAAGTAGTGTCCAGGATATTAGCAAGGCTTGTTCCTACTCAAAATCGACGGTGTGGAACATATTACTTACGTACGGTGCATTTCCTTATCGTCCAGTCCTGGCTTATTCTCCCATACTAGAATTCGTAATATTAGATGCAATTGCAATTGTATGCAATTGCAAGCGACTACACAACAGATTTTTAACGTTCGCCATGATCAGTATCGCAGCAAACCAGTCTGAAGCCGCAGGCAAATAAGTCTTTTTTTGGAACTGCTTTTGAAAAGTTTTCTTCGTCCAAAATATTTTATCTATGTTTTACACGTACACAGAATAAATTTTGTTTCTTAAGTACTCAATTATTGTAATATTAACGTAATGTATGTACTTTTAAATTTAAAAACGATTTACATAAGAGTGACGTGCAAGAGCGAAAGTTTCCTGGCAGAGTTCCAATTAATTTCACTTTGGAGACGGTCCCTTACTAGCTTCTTGAAATTGGCCGAGAAAATGGATGAAATGTATGATTTCAAAGTTCCATAACTTGGTCAGTTTTTATCGTAATAAAATGAAACGTTTTGTGTTTACTTTGTTTTTGTGTACTGCATCTTTTCCTAAATATAAGTGATAGGACCTGGGGACCGTATAAAAATTTAATTTTTGTAATTTTTTTTCTAAATGGGTTTTTTGGTTCGAAAAGCACGTAAAAATATTCTTTACCCTTTTTAAAACATTTTTTAAATTGGAAGTGCATATCTAAACCGAACGGTTCGGGAATTAGCTATTGGGTCACATTAAGGCTGCACACCCTGTATATATATATATATATAAGTTTTGATGTGGAATGTCCCGTACGCAGTGGCATAGCCAGAAATTTTTCATGTGGGGGGGGGGTTACGACTACTGCAACTCACATATATGTATACTATACGTGTTAGTGATAAGGGGGTGAAGAATATAAATTTTGTATGCCAAAAAATTCCTCATTGGGGGGGGGGGGTTATGAACCCCTATCCCCCCCCTTGGCTACGCCACTGCCCGTACGTAACACGTGAAAACTGCGGAATTACCCCTCTCGATCAAAAATAGGGGGAGGGAAGGCAGTCAAAAAAATTCTCAAACGAAATTATATAATTTTAACTTTTTTTCCCTCTATCAGTGAATTAGTGAAATGACAAAACAAAATTTCAGTACCGCTATAGAGGTTTTGAAAAGTATCAATAGCAACAAAGGATTTCGTCGTACAAAATCTATCACCAATTTTATAAATTAATACCATATTTCTAATTATAATTATAAGAAGACAGCAATGCTTATCTTTAATTACCTTTAAAAAATCGTTAGAGCGGATTCCGAGATCCAGATGGCGCAAGATAAAATTCTCAAAATTAGGCTTAGTGTCGCAGTAATTTGGACGGTTGGTTGGTTGGTGTTCGCTGCGTCTGTCGTAGTGCTGTCATTCTCCATGATCTATGACGTTAAAAGCTTTTATTTGTGCTTATGAAGCACAAAGCAAAATGTAATTGAAGAAAAAATCATAAAGAATCTGTAGTAAAATTTAAAATATACGTTTTCTCTCTCTGTTTAAAACACCAATATATATATATTTATACATTATACAAAACTTAAATTTTGTATATGCAATTTTTTTAGTCAAAATGATAGTCATTGTTGAAATATGTAGTTTGTGGTTCAAACAATGTATCTTCAATAAGCGGAATATATATCTTATACTAATCTATTCAACATTTATCATTATTACAGTGACATGTTTAATATTACCTGCGTTTAATATTTTTCTGTCTATGACGTCATTTTCTTCTGGTGACAAATATCTTCGTATAATTGTAATATTAAAGTAACATTTTCCGTATTTAACGTTATTTTTCCCTGCATCGAGAAAGATCCAGTTCGTTTTCAATAATATAAGTCGGATCAAATATGAAAGGAAGCAGATAGCTCTTCACAAGCAAGGCAACACGTGTGCCTCTTCTGTCTTTGACTCTCAATCTTCAAATGACTTTGAAGACTACCTAACGTAAACATTATGACATCCGATATTTCGGCAATCAGTGAATAATCGGAGAGACAGAGTGCTCGGGTGATGATAGAAATATCAAGAAGGAAAGACATATAATTTCCATAGCGATTGATGCCATCCAAGTAGTGACAATAATGAATGTGTTAGTTGAAAGTACTTAATTTATAACCGCAAACACTAAAAGTCTTGGCTACAAATATTCGTCGGTTTTAGGTGAAATCGAAGATATTAATAATGTCGCTGTATGCACCTACATACAAATATATAATCCGTTTAATCCATTTTCTCGGCCATTTTCAAGACGGTCCCTTACTAGCTGCTTGAAAAGGGCCGAGAAAATGGATGAAATGTATGATTTTGAAAGTTCCATAACTCGGTCAATTTTTATCGTAATAAAATGAAACTTTTTGTTTTTGTGTACTGCATCTTTTTTTAGTAAATATAAGTGATAGGACCTGGGGACCGTATAAAAATTTAATTTTTGTAATTTTTTTCTAAATGGGTTTTTTGGTTCGAAAAGCACGTAAAACGATTCTTTACCTGTTTTAAAACATTTTTCAAATTGGAAGTGCATATCTAAACCCAACGGTTCGGGAATTAGCTATTGGGTGACATTAAGGCTGGACACCCTGTATATTTAATATTTAGACTCCATTTTTGGAAATACCAAGCTATAAGAAAAACTGACGTAAGCTGCCCGCGTCACAGAATAACGCATCCAGGAAAAAAAACCCAAACACTTTTACCATGTTGAAGAAATTTGTAGGGAGAGAAAAAGCTAGCGCGCAAATACCTCGTATGAGAGATGTGTGCGTCTGTTATTCTCATTAAGCATTTCCTCAATTTAGTCTAGCTTTTTCCCCCGAACCACCAATTCACGCTTCCATGACTACTAAATAATGGGGTATCGTCCAGAAAGCGAGGCGCACCGGCGATGTTAAGAAAGTGAAGATAGAGAAAGATATTTGCACATTTCTACGGGTGGTTAACGTGATCCGCGACCTTCTCTTGCTATTTTGACAGTAAGGGTTTTTTTTCGGTGCCCGGGGCGCACCCCAAAATTTCTGTAATGTATGCCTGGTGTTGCATAACATCCAGTAGCGTGACGTCTCGCTAAGTTGGGCACACATTGATACTGAAACCACTGCCTGTCGGCTTGTAATGCTTCGCTGAACAGTACTAGGACCCCGTGACATAGTCTTCCGTAAGTCACTTTGTCAAAAGCATTATGACGACACATTTTCGTTTACTTGGCCCAGCTAAGGGTAAGATGGACTATGTGCCTTGTCATCGCGTCTTGTTTAGCAAAATGGATGGTTTTATCAGGAGAAAAACAAACACGCTTGAATAGTAATGAGCAAACTGCACAGAGGTAGACCGCGAAGGATCACACAGTAGAAAATGGATGATGCCTTTCTTTGTTTAGAATAGGTCTTTGGAGAAATGGACTGTAATCGTTTAAAGAACGATTGTTTTTATAGATTTATGCTCTACCGCTCTACCTCTAATTATGGGGAAGTTAAAACCAACATTTTATTGCGATAAAACATGACAGACCTAAAAATGGGATATGATTATTAAAAAAAAAAATATGTTTAGTAAATGATTTAGCAAACGGTTGGGGCTTCGTTCGGGTTATCTTTTTTTACAGCATCTCCCTCCATCCTCGTTAACTAACTCTTGACACATACGTTGGAATTTATTTTAAAAGCTGATGTGTGATAATTTAGTGTATTTCCATTAAAAAAAATCATAGCACGTAAAAAACTAATATCAGCTAAACCATAATCGCACCTTAAAGCAAGAGCTGGTCCGCTCTCCTCCAGCCCAAATCTGAAGTTCTGGTCACCGAGAAACAAAGAGAGGGCGGGTAATAAAAATAAAAGAACCTGGGGAAACTTTGGTCCTATCCCCTGGTTGGGGAGAATAAACTCGCTCTCCATGAAATAATCTTCGGAGTGTTTGGATCTCTGCTTAAAATTATTTCAATAATTCTGAGGTTATCAAATTTTATAGTTCTCAGCGCTGTTCTTTAAATATAAATAGTTTATTTGCCAGGAGAGGACAGCTCGCGTCACTGAATGTGTCGCTTAGAGCTACATATACGTCCTTCCCGGAATTTCCTGCCACAATTTGGAACCTCATCAGAAGGTGGGGGAATTTCTGAATATCGGCACGCCTCGGAAACTGCTAGCTACCGCCGAGAGGACTTTCGGAACTACGGATTTAACGTGCACGTACACCGCATGTACACGGTGGTCTTTAGTGGTACGCAGGTATCGAACCCGCAACCTTCCGGTTACGAATCCAACGTCTTAACCACTGGATTACCACGGCCCCAAAAAATATTAGTTTGAATAAATTATCCTTTCCCATAAAAATGTACTTCTGATTTTTTTTTTAATGCGCAAATAATACACTTCCCAATGTAGATATTCAGCGCATGAAGTAATAACGTTGGTCATGTAATGATGAAAATTTCGAAAAATTTGCTGCTGAACAAGTTATGAAGATGATCTACAATGTAAGTGGGTCGTATGATTATAGGGTGGTAGACAAAGCAAATATACGACGGATGAAAGAACATTCGGTAGTCTCTGACACCTACGGAATCATGAATTTCGAAAAGTTCTGCGGTCTAAATGCTTGGATACGAGCACCGAAAGTTTGGAGGCCTCGGGGAGATAGAACCAATTCAACCTCTCAAGTTGAACATCATACTGCTCGTCAAAGTGGTTCAATGGCATAGGTGCTACCAGGCACTAAAGCAGGTATGGGTATAGGAGACCTTTGGAAAGTTGCGGGGCAAACTTTGAGATATTAGTGAAGTCGCGGGCCGTATAATTATTATTTATGGGGGATTTTCAATGGTCTATATGGGTTGTATACTGGGTTTTCATATGTTCTGCGGGGCGGATCAAAAGCTGGGCCGGGCCACATACGCCCCGCTGGCCGGAGGTTGCCCATATGTGCACTAAAAAGGATAACCTAGCAGCCCATCACAAGCACATTGGCTCGGTACGACGAAGCGTTGATGTAGAGGTGGTACGAGTAGGGTGGGCCGGAAAAAACTTTTTTTTATTTTTTCGAAAACGGCTAGAGTAAAAAAGTTGTTACACATTTAGACAAGAAAAACCGCAAAAATTCAAAAAAAAAAATATCCTCCGATCGAGCATGCACTGTGAAATATTGAAAAAAATAAAAAGATGAGTTTTTTATCTTTTTTTTGAATTTTTTTAATTACCTAAACGTTTCAAATTTGAAAAGAGCTGGGTTGGGTTGTGCATGGTAAAGATAATAAAACGAGGAAAAAAATTAAAACCCCTTGATTATTTAGTATTAATCGATCGCGCATTGTCTTAAAAAATAGCGTAAAAGCCCTATTTAGAAGGATTGTAATAACTCAACTGTCTGCTTGAAATGAGTAAGTATTAACACCTCTGCTACAAAGTTCTGTAATGCAAAGTACAAAATACTGTAGAGAAGGCTGCTACTGCGTCATCTGTGTCCGTCAACACCGTTCATCCCCCCCCCCCAAGCCATTTGACCCTTCAGTGATTGGAAAGTGAATGACACGTGATACGTGCATCTTTCAAGCTATTCCCCACATCATCCAGCACATCCCACACTATATTTTCCACTTACTGTTGCTATCGTGCTTCGAGCTAGTTTCATTTTCTTGGTGCGGTCTTATTTAGTATTTCATTACTGGAAAGAGATTGTTATAGTTAGAATGCAATACCTAAAAGATTATTTATCAGGTTGTGTTTGTGGTTGTGTGTGATTATGCCAACGCTACACCAGGGCGATCTGCCAGGGGGGTGCCTTGGTAGAACGACTTTCTAAGGGGTTCTAACGCGTATTCACGTTACATCTGGAGAAAACCTACCAAAACTCCAGACCGTTAGATCAACAGCCGCGCGATGGGACCCGAACCCGGGACCTTCGCACTTCGGCCATCTACCATTTTCAGTGGCATAACCACTGATTATTTATCAGGAAGGGTTTTCAGTGTCCGATATTCGGCAATCCACCTGATTTACCTCCAGATAAACTACCTACCTACGAAGAAGTTATAAGATGCTACTCCCAGGTGAGCTATGATTTGTCATCAGAAATTAAAAGCAAATCAGTTGCTTTTTCCGATGTAGCACAAATAGTTGCTAAGAATATTATGCTTTTGTATGAAAAAGGTAATATTCCACCTCTTTCTGAAAGAAGAATTGTTGCAATGATAAAAGAAAACCATGACCGTTATTATAAAATAAGAAAATCATACGTACGAGATCAAACAAAAGAATCTTTCAAACAGAAACTGGAATCATTCAAACGTTCTTTTAAGGCTCTTTTTGATGTAGCCGCATGTAAATGCCCCATTTTTTGAAATGTGTATGTAAGAAAAACCCGGATATGTGTGTGTGCCCAATAAGTATAGAATGTACAGCTGGGAACAAAAAAAAGTCCCACTTGCTCTTTATTTCGCCGTCGTTCGTCGTACAGCAAAGTTATATATACCATTCATTTGCAAATAACGCATACTTTAATTTAATATTAATTTACTTTGCATAAGGGGCCGTCTTCATATTTAATTATGCATCAACTTCGTTTTTCTCAATGGCAACATCGTATTTTGACTTTATTAAACGAAAGAAAACCCTCAAATTACCCAAAATATAAATTTTCATCAATGTTCTACGATAATTTTCGGAGATATTGCGAATTAATTTTTGCGCGTTTTGAAGGGACTTTCTGCAAATTAAAAAACGTTATTTGTAGGTTCCGAGCTTTTCGCCTTACATTAATTTCGCTCGCGAGAATTAAAAGAAATAAATATTATTTTCAAGGAAAATATTGTTTCTATCTGTCAAAGTTTTTTGTACTGAGAGTATTAAGGGTCATTTGGACCACATGGGTCATTTCACGGGTCGTTTCACGGGTCATTTGGACCACACTGTATTAAATATCTGTAATTTTACAACACACTGCGCTGTATCTAATTTACAACACGTGCAGTATAAAGAAATTCAAGCACACCGTGCTTTATTTTTTAAATTCAGGGTGGCACTTCTGGCGATTATGTGACATTCATAGCGAATCAGAATACCGTGTGCCATTATCAGTGAACTAAGCTAGGATTCCAGTATATTTGATCTTGGTCACGTGGTCATGGTTTGATGTTCTGTTAAATCTGAAGACAAGCGTTAAGCAATTTTATAGTCGTTTGTTGGTAAAATAGATGTTTGGAATTGGCAAATGTTTCGTGTTATGAAAGGAAGGGAATGAAATATTTTATTCTGTGAAAATAAAATGTGTGTTTTTGTAAGAAATATGGTGTACGTTATAAGCCGGTGGATATTAGGAACAGGAGAGCATTAGTGACATTTCTGGGCAGTTAATTACAAAAAATTAAAGGTAAGTGCTTTTTTAAATGAATCTTTACGATGTTCAATGTTTTTAATGTGAATTTTAAATTGATATTTGATATTTTTATGTTTTCGTTTAATGCTATTACGTGCTATTCTAATCATACTGACTTTATATCCACCGATGTTTTTTGGAATTGAAAACGGGCCAGTGTTTGCCCAGTTTATATTAGCTGTACAACTAGGCTGCTTAATCCACTGTAGTGTTTTTAGGTTAAAACGGTCCACTGTTTGTTCATTTTAAATTACCTGTTGCTGAATTTTCAGACGCTGTTTAGGTTTAATATGGACCGGTGTATTTTGTCGTTTTGATGTGCTTCTGTTAATGGAATTTATGTGCAATTTTAATGCGTTAAAATTCTTTGCTTTGCAGATCGTGCAAACTGGTTGGCGATAGTAGCTGGGGCTTAGCAACTGACAAGCTCCAGCGACTGTAACCGTGTTTACATGGGGCTCGCACCGCCTTGGTCGATTTTACTATTTATAGTATTGAATTTTAGCATTACAACAGAGCCTGACTTATAACATTTTGTGTCCGGGGTACTTTCCAAATTTTGTGCCCCTATAAATCTCTAAATTAAATTTATTGACCTATTTCTGCATGTGTGCCCAGGGCATATGCCCCAAGTACACGTGCAATAATCAGGGCCTGCATTACAACCCTTATATTAAAGGTGTAGAAAATTTCTATTTAATTTTAAAAGAGGATATTAATCAAACCATGAAAAAGACCACTACATTTAATACTAGCAAAATTCTTAAACTTTATCAAACTTAATTTCTGAACTTAGCTTTTTTTTAAGTTTTATAATTTGAAGCTTAGTTCTTTAACTGTACTTAAAATTGATATTTAATTAGGTGTACTTAATAATGAATAATAAAAATATTTACTCGATTAAAAAATATACACGGAGTAAATTAAGTTTTGGAATGAAATAATAAAAGGTAGACTATTTTAAAACTCTTAAAGTATTGATGACTGGATTCTGTTTTTTGGATGATTTTTCTGTATAATGCCATGTATTTTTAGAAATTGTTGAATGTCCTACATACACAAATCATATTTTGAATTATATTTAAAATTATTTACTCTTATTTTTAACTATTGATTATCACAAGTAATTTATTGTTCTTCAAAAAAGTTTTGAGCATGTGAAAATTTTCATCATTTTGTGCATTTATTCTAAAATGCTAAAACAATTATGCTAAATTTCAGGGATCATTCTTAAATTTTTATTACAGTATTTTCTTTTCGGGGGGGGGGGTGTTGGATTCACAATTTTTATTTAAATTACCAAAATATATTTTTATACAAACAGAATTTTATCTTAATTATGGGAAAAGGGGTTAAATTAAATACAGATTTTCTTTAATGAAAACATTTTTTGAACTATGCTAAGATGTTTTTCATGCAGTTTAAGTCTATGCAGGACCTGACTAAAACATTTTTGTGTCTAGGGCGTTTTTCAAGTTTTGTGTCTTTGTATAATTAGTCTAAACTCAATTTTTGCTTCTATCTGCATGTAATGCCCAGGGTAGGGGCTCAAAGTGCTCGTACAATAATCAGGAACTGGCTGCATAATCACTCTGTTTCAGTTGAGGCTGCATAAAACATATATGCTGAAATTTGAATTGTGGCTCATATTATACGAGTGTTTCTGAAGTTTTATTAAGTGTTTCATTGTATCCCGAGTATACAGGGTACAATGAAACACTCAACCTTCACCTTTTGAAAATTTTTTAACCCTGAAGTTGCTGTTTACAAACTCATAAAAATTAATTTAGATGGGGAAAAGAGTAGGTTAAAATTGTCATTAATTTTATTATTGTACATGCAAATTTGTGAACAGGAAAAAAAACGAGTGAATTTTTTTTCATTGTACCCCAATTTCCCCTACTTACCGCTGCGAGCCATTATTTTCTATCATGATAAAAATTAAAACTAGTTTAAGAACGCAAATTACATATGCTCATTTAGAGGATCAATTAAGGTTTTGCGTTACGAAGCTTGATTCAAATACTAATTGCTTTCAAGCTAGAAACAATTGCAAAAATCCCACTAACTTAAATTTTCCATTTTATTTTAAAATTATTTTAGGAGTTGTTGTTATGTTGCTTTTTTAAAAATTAAATCTTTTTTCTATTGTATTTCTTCATATAATGGAATAAATTTATTTAAAAATGCTTCTATATTATTTTTATTTGAATTGCTATTTAAATATGTAGTTGTCTTTTAAAATTTCTGAATATATGTGTGTGTGTGCTGCTACAGGTATACAAAGAAGGGGTTGCACAATGCAACCAAAAAAACTGGTGCGTGCGACTGCAAATTTCATTTGCTTCCGCAAATTTGAAAATATAAGAAAAGTTTGGCGTCATTATTTATTAACAAAAATACTTTATATTTAGTATACTTCCTTCTTCAATAACTAAAAATTTTAATTGAAATAATTTAAACTTAAAAAATGTTCTTCAGTAATGAATAATATTCACATTGATTGATTTAAATAATTCCTGTGTCAGAACAATCCACTTTAAATGTTTCAGAAATGACATCAGATTAAAAAAAAAAGGAAAAAGAAAACAAAAAAGAAGGAAATGAATTTTATATGGTATTTATGTATATGCATACAAGGTAAGTGAATGAAACTGTATAATTTAAAAAAGTCACTCTAAAGAAAGAAAAAGGGAGGCAGTTTTGACCATCACTGTTGTCAATCTAGAGAGTGGAAAATAAGTTATGGAATACTGGGTTGGTGCAATGCGTGTGCGCCTTAAAAGCGAACTAAAGGAAAGGCAGTCTTGTGCTTTCAGTGTTATAAATATAATTTGGGACTGTACCTAAAAAAAAAGAATATTTTAAAGTAACCTCCCAAAGACTTTTCAAGCATTAAAAGAAAGGATTCAGCATGCTGTGTCCACAATAATGCTAAAAATGCTGTGCACTTTATAGGCAGCTTTGCAATGAGACTGCAAGAATGTGTGTGGGAAAATAGAGGACTTTTTGAAAACTATTTTCCAAAAATAAACGATTCTGCACCTACACAATATCTTCATTCATGTAGATTACGCTGCTTCATCACTAAATTTTACAAAAGATGATTTTTAGAATGTTATTAGTCTTAAGAAATTATTTCATCCCATTGGCTCACCTTGTATATACAGTGGAACATCAAAAATCCACCAAATATTACAGATGTATTTTCGCAGTTTAATGCCTTTATGTTGAGGAATCTCAAAATAACACATATTTTATGCATTCTTTTAAAAAAGAAACCAACATAACACCTGATTTTTGCATGACGTTGTATATTGTTATTTTGTATTTAATAATGATAAAATTTTCACAGTTTAACATTTTTAAATATTTCATTTGGATAAAGATTTTTAAAAATATCGATAAGTGTTTATATTAACAAATTTCAGCTAACCCATTTATGCCTAGTGTCCCTTTTTTGGAGTGGCATTTTCGCTATCAGTCAAAAACGTTATTAATTTTCCCTAGCCTTTATTCACGAGTCTTGAACCCCAATTTCACAAAATATTTTAACATGACCTAGTAGGATGTTGACATTTCAATTATTATGCTCGGGGGATGATTTTAAAAGATCATCCCTTGTTCAAGAAGTATACATCAGAAATTTATCTATTATTGCTGGTATTAGCAAAAGTCGAAGAAAGTCGCAAAAATATCTGGGCACAAATGGGTTAATGAAATCAGTTGAAATATTGAAATAGTAGCCAAAAAAGAAAAGAATGGCACATTTTTTGGGATTTATTTATTTGCTGATGACGTTTTTTTGTTTTATCCTAGGCATCTGAAAATCTAGGCATCAGTTTGATCAAAGAGAAGACTGAATAAGTTATGTTGTATGTGGTTTAAAATATTAAGATGAAATATAAAAACTTATGTAGCTTTATATACTGTATATGGAAAGTCAATAAAATTTCTAATGTTTTAAATTTCATTTGTTATTTAATGCTTTTTTTCAGTTTATTTAAAAGCTAACATTTCATTAAATCAAAAATAATTAAGAACTTTGTAAAATAATACACATAAAAGGGTATTTATCCAGGACAATCCCTTTGGTTGGTACAAAAAAAGTGTACTTTTCTGCAGTATCAAGAAAGTCAACCCCAGTCAGAAAGAATAGCCTTTTACTTGTGGAGATGACTGACTTTTTGTAACTGAAGAAGAGTTTTTGTATTACTCAAAATGATAGACCTCAATTTGTATCTTTTATGAGTTATTTTACAAAGTTTTTAATTAGTTTTACCTTTTCACCACCAGATTTTTGTTGAGTGCTTTTGTTATTTTATTAAATTACTTTACTTGTGATTGTTTTGAATATATTAATTTATATTTAATAAAAAAAATCTTATCGTAAGCAATTTTAATAAACATGACTTTAATTTGAAACTACCAAAAATTATTCTAGATAAATAATTTCAATGCAATTTTTAAATTAACTATACTAATTTATATAATGATAAGTTTTATTCATCTATTAAACTATAAATTAAAAGCATTATACTGACTTTCTCAAAGAACAGCATGAAATTTTGTCCTGCCATATCTTTACTTTAGAACTTAAAGGCCTGAATTTGTTCCAAGAAAGTAAAATAAAAAATAAATAGCACATTAAATCATTGTATATTACCATTATGCTTAATTTACCTTTTCAACAAATATTCTTTAAATATCTGGATTTGTGGAAGAAGATATTAATAAGAGAAAGTATGTATAAATGTAGCTGAGTGACATAGTAAAAAAACAAAACACTGAAGCAACTTAACTCTAGAAATACAACGGGCCTGCCTTTTACGGGTGTGTATGAAACAACTCCATACAAACAAATTTTTGAAAAAATCTGTTTGCATGATCTTAACTTATAACTTGGTCCTGTGAATAAGAGGAACCTTAGTCCTTTACAAGTCAAGAATTATTAACCCTCCCCCCTTCAAGCTTGGATGTAAGTTTGCTTACTTAGTTATTAAAATAAATTAATTTCAAAGCTATGTTCACGAGACTTTAATTTTACGTTTTTGTTAAAAATATTGCCATGTTTAATTATCAAGCTATTACACACTCACCAAAGTTCTTTTTTAAAGTTATAGTCTCCTACAGCTATGCATCACTATAACATTAACATATTAGACATAGAGGTGACTGTGAGTTTGCAATTTATTTTAATAGCAAATGATCTCAGCTTCAAGAATGAAAATCTCATTCCGAAATTTTCCACTACCACTTGCAATGCTTTGGTTAAATTCACATTTTGTAATTTGACATTAGTGCTGCTTCGAAAAGTTTCAACAGCAAAAATATTTATTGCAGATCATTCTGGCTTTTTAAAGGAGCAAGATTTTTCTACATATTTTAAATGGTTGTGCAAAATTTCTAACTACTTCAGAGTTAGAAAAAAAAGTTTTCATTTAAAAACAGTGTAAGTTTAGTACTGTGCAAATCGGGGTAAATTTGTTTGAAAATTAATTGTAAATGTGTAGGATAAAAGAAAATTATTTAAAAACCGTGTAAACATGAAACCGTATAAATTGAGTACCGGGCATACCGAAGAATAGCCATAAATTTGTTTGAAATGTAATTGTAAATTGTAGTATCCAATAAATAAAATTTAAAATAAAACCCCTTTAAAATAAGTTTTCATTTAAAAAGTGTAAATTGAATACTGTGCTAATCGAGGGATAAGTGTAAATTTGTTTAAGAATTAATTGTAAATGTGTAGGATTTAACAAAACTGAAAAAAAATTCATTCCAAAATCCGTATAAACACGAAACCGTGTAAATTGAGTACTGTGCATATGAAAGGATAGCTGTAAATTTGTTTAAAATGTAATGTTAAATTGTATAGGACCCAATAAATAAAATTTAAAAAAAACTCTAAAATAAGTTCTCATTTAAAAACAGTGTAAACTGAGTACCGTGCAAATCGAGGGATAGGAGTAAATTTGTTTCAAAATTAATTGTAAACCATAGGATAAGGAAAAAAAAAATTATTTAAAAAATCATTTTGAAACCTTATAAAAGCGAAACCGTGTAAAACTGAGAACCGTGCATATTGAAGGATAGTTCTGTAAATTTCTTTGATATGTAATTGTAAATTGTAGAATCCAATAAATAAAATTTAAAAAACCTGTAAAATAAGTTTTAATTTAAAAACAGTATAAATTGAGTACCGTGCAAATCGAGGGATATGTGTGAATTTGTCTGAAAATTATTTGTAAATGTGTAGGATTTAAAAAAACAATATGTAAAACCGTGTAAACGCGAAACCGTGTAAATTGAGTAAAGTGAATATGGCAGATAGCTGTAAATTTGATTGTAATGTAATTGTAAATTGTAGGATCCCATAAATAATATAAAAAAAACTAAAGTTTTCATTTGAAAACCGCGTAAATTGAGTACCGAGCAAATAGAGGGATAGCTGTAAATTTGTTTGAAAAGTAATTTTAAATGTGTCTGATGTACACACACAATAAAATAAAATAAAACGTTTTCATTTAAAAACGTTTAAATTGAGTGCCGTGCAAATCGAGGGACAGGTATAAATTTTTGCTCGAAACGTAATTATAAATGCATGTGTACAGAAAAATTGCATCAGGCTAAAACTTACACAGAAGTGCAGTACAATTCCATGAAAGTACTTGAAAATTAAAGAACTGTAAAAACACGTTACAGTGCTTGAAAATTCAAGTGCTGTAAAAATACACAACAGTGCTTGAAAAATCAGGCGCTGTAATTTTATAGCACAGTGTTGTAAATTTACATAAGTGCTCGAAAAATGAGGTGCTTTAATTTTACAACACAGTGTTGTAAATTCACATAGATGCTTGAAAAATGAAGTGTTGTAATTTTACAACACAGTTTTGTGAATTTACATAGGTACTTGAAAATGATGTGGTGTAATTTTACAACACGGTGCTGTAAATTTACAGCACATGTGCTGTTGTGCCACCGTGCCAACTATTTACAACACAGTGCTTGAAAATTCAAAGTGCTTCAAATTTACAGCACATGTGTTGGCGTTATGATTACCAGCACACTGTGCTGTAATTTAGCATGGTTTTTTCTTATAGTGCACAGAAATTAGAATGTTTAGTCTGTGGTCCAAATGACCCGTGAGTTCATAACTTTCTTGGTCCGTACACATGATTTAAGGGAAATATGCAAAACGACTCTCACGATTTTGAAAATCTTTCTAATTTTGAAATTGTTATTCAGAATTTCCCTTGATGTTTCTCTTAGACAGCTGAAATATTCGCAGGAGTTAGAGGCTGCTCTCTGCTCTTCTGACTACAAGTATGGATATTACTCAGCTATGGTCGAACTTGAAGAATGGTTTCATGATTGAAAATTTATTTGTTTGAATTTTCTGTAAAAAACGCAATTACTTTTTTGCCAAGACCATATTATCACTGTGTTTGTTATTTCACTTTCTTCATTTAATACTATCGTCTGCAATGTGCAATATTAAGACTTTTGGTGGTATTTTAATTTATAGTCACATGAAAATTTAGACAGAAAAACGTGATTTTGAATGTTTGATAAAGTATGGGAAAGTCCAAAGACCTAATGTTTCCAATATTAAAAAAGGTCACATTCATGCCTGGAAAGAAGAGGATGTTAGTTTTTCAGAAATAGGATGCTGTATTGGAAGACATATATCTACTGAATCTAATTCTATAGCTGGAAAATATTTTATTTGTGGGGATATGGCAGAGGACGCAACAATAGACGCTTTATAGAATCACCATCAAACTGTAAAATCCTCTAATTTAGTTGCTTCAAAATTTGATATTTTTTAATACCGGTATCTTTTACTGTGTTTTTGCAAAAAATAAATCTAATTTACGTTTATTTTATGCAATTTTCAAAAAAATTGTCACTTAATAAATTTATAGATGGTCCCTTAACTCATGAAAATAACATTTTATTTAATGTAAATTAAACTACTGAACGTAAAAATTTGAAATTTTGCACAGCCATGTAACATCACTTTCTGCATCTATTTCCATCGAAATTTAACTAGGTCGCTATTCATAATTTTTTTAATATTAATTTAATAATTCATAATATTAATATCTTATTAAAAATCATTATGACATTAAATTATGCTTGGTTCGTTTAGTTCTAATAGTACGAATAAAAATCAGCTTCTTATTATCAATATTATATGAGATATGACTTGAAGTACGAAAAAATATTTTAACATATGGGGAGGGGATTTTGGAAGCTCATAACTCACACAATTTCAGTTTAAATAGCTTGAAAATGGGTATCCGGGGTTAAAATGGGCTAAATTTTTGAAATATGAAGTGAAATCTAGGGGTTACTATTGAGAAAAAAAAGTTGGTACTTATTTTAATATGTAGATGGCCCCTTATGCAATTTTTATGCATAGCAAATTAAAGTGTACGTCAATTGTAAACGATTGGTATCTGTAACTTTGCTGTACGACGAACGACGGCCGAAAAAAGTACAAGTGGGACTTTTTTTTCCTCAGCTGTACGTGCGAGAAAGCCAAAAAGTTACCAGTTTTGGAACTGAGATTCATTTATCTACAAAGCAAATATAATATGGGCAAGATAGGGTCTTTAGACAAATTGGAAACACAAAAACTGGAGAAAAGATAACGTAAGGAATATTTCGTTAGCTAACTACTATAAAATAAACGAAGGTGCAAGTACTTCGAACGAAAGTGGCTATAGAAGGAAAGAAACTACTGAGCTTGAGCACGAGCAACCCGAAAATGAACAGCAAGAAGGAAGCTGTAGGAGTGACGCTGAAAAAGATAAGCTTTTCCAACCAGCTGAAAAAAAAAACTTAAAACATCAAAGCCCTGGCAAATGAGAAAAAAACTAACAGCGAGTGCTCTGTCAAGTGATCGGTATGGAGTATCTGGCCGCGCAACAGCCGCGATTACGTCCAGTGTGCTCCAAGACTTCAGCATCATAAACGAGGAGGACTCGTCTCATGTTTTCGACAAAAGCAAAGTTAGAAGAGAAAAAATTAGTAATCAACATCATTTGCAGTACAAAGTTGTAAATGAACCTTTACGCGGTCCTTACTTTGACGAAAGGAAAGATGAGACTATGGTGATTGAAATGGTGGGCTCTAAACGTTATCGTCGGATCCAAAATGAAGAACATTATTCCTTGACTCAAGAACCTGGCACTTAATATCTTTCACATGTTTCACCCACTACTGGGCTTGCTAAGGACATTGCTTTGTCAATTATTGCTCATTTAGCTAAATTGAATACTTCAAGAACTGGAGTTAATTGGATGTGATGGAACGGCCACTAACACTGGATGGAAAAATGGTGTTATTCATCAAAATGAGATTAAAGTTGGTAGACCACTGCAATGGTGCATTTTCCTTTTGCATTTCAACGAGCTGCCACTGAGACATCTTTTCGATCATATGAATGGAGATACAGCAGGATCATCCTTCAGTGGTGAAATAGGACAAAAATGAAAGCCTGCGACAAACTTTCAGTGGTTAATTTTCGCCTATTGACTGCACTGTTCCGAATACCGACGAGAAAGAGCTGAGTAAAGACCAACTATATCTACTAGGTATTACTGCAGCAATCAAATTTGGTCAATGCCCAGCGGATTTGGCTGCTCGAGAACCAGGTCCATTATCACATTCACGATGGGTAATAGCAGCAAATCGAGTACTTAGACTATATGTCAACGAAGAAAACCCCTCAGACAAACTGAAGCAGCTGGTGCACTTCATTTAACATTGTTACATGCCTCTGTTGTTTCAAATCAAAGCAAGTGCTTATTTTTCTGAAGGTCCTAAAATTGTGTTTGACGCGATCAGATTGACAAGATTCCTCCCTGAAAATTTGAGAAAAGTAATCGATCCGGTAATACAACAAAATTCATGCTTTTCCACCCCGAAAATTTGATTTAGGTTATGATTACGGACACCAATGTATAGCACAGTGGTTAAAACCACTGACATTGGGAGATGGCTCAAGTAGAGGAACAGGGTTCTATCCTCCCGCTGGGCCGTCGGTCTAGGAGTAGGTCTGGAGTTTTGGGCGGTTTTCTGCAGATGTAACGTGAATACGCGCTAGATACCCAGAAAAGTCCTCCCCCAAGGCACGTGTCACCCCCTTGTGTTTGTCCTTTCTTTGACGTGGATTTATAAGCGGTTCCTCGTGACCAAGCACACAAATCCGAATACACGCTCCAACACCAACATGATTACGGACGAAAAGCAGCAGTATATTGGGATGGCATCGAGTACTCAAAGCACGGGAAAATTGCAAGATGAAATGAATTAGAGACTTTAGAGTGCCAACACTTGACTTGAACGCGTCTGATTATGTACACATGATTCAGTGGAACCTTTGTAAGGTCACTCTGCCACCTTTGTTAAGGAATGTGCCTGATGAGCAAATAGAAGAAATGATGAAAACTGGCAGGCAGTGGATTTCGGGCTTCAATGGATTTCCATGTCACACCAAAGCTGTGGAGCGTTGCGTGAAACTTGTCACCGAGGCTAGCAAAAGTGTGTGCGGAACAGAAGCTAGAGACGGCTATATAAGAAGTTCTCTGGTATCAAGGTCTATTATGCCGGAATTTTCATCAAAAGCTGCTTTCCATGTGTATGAGTTCCATAAGCAATAATATATGTTAGGATAAAAGTAAATAGGGCAGTAAAAACATTTGCAGCAATCTTATGAAAACAAGTTTTAAAAAAATGCTATTTTTAAGATTTTTTTGAAATATGGTAAATGCTTTAAGCACACATATATATGTTTATAATGTTTTCCTGGCTTTTAACACTTTTCCCTATATGTCGCAAACTATTGTATTTAAAATGCATTATTCAGAGCTTTTAAAACCACTTCTGGGGGGAAAAAAATTCTTAATTTTTCGACATTTCAAAATGAATGCGTGATGAAATTTTTTTCCACATTTTTTTTTATTTATAAGTAAGATAGTTTTTCAACTAGTGGTTTTGGTATGGATATATTTCTGCATACCCTACTACTCCCTCCATCTCCCACAGACAGGCAGTCGTCTTATTGAAATCCTTTAAAGGAGATTTAATGCTAATCTTAAGGCTATCTGCGCTCGATTAATACTGAATAATCGAGGGGTTTTAATTTTTTCCCTAGTACTATTAGCTTTACCATACGCAACCTGACCCAAAACTTTTCAAATTTGAAACATTTTAGTATTTCAAAAAATTGTAAAAAAAAAGAAAAAAGAAAACATCACCTCATTTTCTTAATTTTTTCAATATTTCAAAGTGAATGCGCGATCGGAAGACACATTTTTTTTCGAAAAATTTTTTTACGGTTTTTCTTGTCTAAATGTGTTAACAACTTTTTTACACTAACCGTTTTCGAAAAAATGAAAAAAAAAAAAAGATTATTTCGGTCCACCCTATTGTGTTACATTCTATTATAGCGGCATTCCAAACCAAGACAACGGGTTACAACACACTTAGCAGACAAGCGCAGTATGTCTAGTTGCTTCTTTGACCGGAAAAATCTCTTTAAAATCAAACCAATCTGGGACATGAAGGCCGTAATTAGTTTTTAACGCCGCTTCAATCGCGGTAAATATTGAAGGGGGGGGGATAGTTGAGATTATACGGGGTTCCATCCCTCAGAATATTATCAACAATCAAAATGAATCTCTACATTGTAACTTTGCAACTTGCATATCCGAGAATGATGGTCCTGATTCATACTGATCGCTCTCTAAGTTTCACCGCTCGGTCATTCCACGTCAAATCAAACACAAAATTGGAAAAAGTTCACTACGCCATTTCAGATTTTCCTCAAATTTTATGTATACGATTTATAGGCTAAGATAACTGCAAATCTCAATTTTGCAGGCTCTACTATAATTAATTACCGTTATATTAACTATGCAAATTTTTAAGTTTTCTGCAAGATACGCCATTTTTTCTCTGATTTTCTTAAATAACTCTTTACCTGTAGAAGTTACTGAATTAATTTTTAAAAAACTTTTTTATCTCATTCCAAAAATGTTATCGAAATTCGCGTACCTTATACAGTTTATGCATGAGCATTGCTTTTGTTAAAAAACATCATGAATTTTTTTCGGCATGTTTGTTCAGAAGCACATGTTTGAAAATTTTATACGTTGTTAAGATGGTACGCCACTGCATATCATGAAGATTTCATATAGGATTTCTGCTCAGACGTTGAGCAAAAAATTATTAAATTTTCATGTGACTTTGTTGGCAGAGGTACAGTGGATAAGAAATAATAGATAAGATCTATATATTATTATGTTTTTCTTTCGGCAGCTAAATTGAGAGAACGGCTGTGTGTAAAAACTCGGTTGAGGTATCTGAAGAAAGGTCCCGGCCCGTAGATGTGCCATCAAAAGAGAAAATCAGAAAAAGTCGAACGGTTTAGGCTTGGCGAAACGGCAAAAGTGCAAATTTTCGCCATAGAAATAACATTGTGGTTTATTAACCCCATTGTTGGCAGACGATTGATCCGTAAGATTTGATTTATTTGGAAAAATATTTGTTAGAAATTTCATCCGTTTGTAAATGCTGTGTGGCAAATGTGGCAATAGTGTGTAGTGATAATAAATGTGTTGTTCTAAATTCTGATTAGAATAAGAGCAAGTATGATTTTAAAAAAAGAAATGAAAACCGACTTCGAATTACTTCACCATAAAGAAAAATTAATCGCATTCTAAATTAAAAGGCTTCGGCCAAATTCTCACGAAGTATAGCAGATATTGCCAAATTGAGTTCAGTCTTGAAGACTTATTTTTTGATGACAAACTTGGCGATAATTCGCCAAAACAGATAATATTTCGCCATAGAAATAACATTGTGGTTTATTAAAACTCATTGTTGGCAGCTAAAAACGCCTTCTTTATTTTGACGCTTTATCGCTTATCTGTTAATCTGGAATGTGTTTTTACTGTATCCACTAATTTAGAGAACGCTAGGTGTAAGAGAATTTTTAAAATGTCTAAAAAAGGCCTTAACCTATAGATGTGTGATCAAAAGAGAAAAATTGAAAAAGTCGAACAGATCAAACATGGCGGAACGGCAAATGTGCAATTTTTCGCCATAGAAATAACATTGTGATTTATTAAATACATCTGAAAATCATAAAAGCTTTCTTTATTTTGACGCTGTTATCGCTTATTTCCTTAATTTTTTCTATATATTAATTTGAAACATGTTTTTACGGTATCCACTAAATTGAAAGAACAGCTATGTGTAAAAAATTTGGTTGAGAAGTCTAAAAAAGATCTTGGTCCGTAGATGTGTCAAAATAATGTAAAGAGATGTGTAAAGAGAAAAATGTGCTGCCATCTAAAGATGAAAAAGTCGAAGGGATCAGTCGTAGCGGAACTTCAAATGTGCAATTTTTCGCCATAGAAATAACATTGTAGTTTATCAAATACATTTTGCTGTCATAAAAAGCCTTCTTTATTTTCGCGCTTTATCGCTTATTAGCAATAGGGTGCTATTTCGTTCACGCCCAGACTTTGTCTCCTCGATTCTGTCGATATGATTTGTAGACAGGTTTTGTAGAGATGAACTGTCACGGTGGAAATCTTTTTAAATGTGTTTGTCACATAACGCGGAAGGGGGGGGGGATAATAAGTCTGACAAGGTTTGCGATTTTTGATAATTGATCGCCAAGTTTGCGGGGAAAAAAAACGAACTATGGCTGGCGATGGTTGTAAAATAGCTTTAGTAGGCAAATTTAATATAGATATTAATTCCAAAGATGAGTTTTATGCAACGAGAAAGACAAATATAGCACATTCATGGATTATGATGCTCATTCCGAACAGTATTTAAAATGGTGAAGTATAGTTCGAATATGCTTGTCGAAGATTGTAAAACATTTTTAGCAGCTATAGATTTCGATTCCAGTGAAGTGTTTGGTAGAACAAGGAAGAAAAATACGGCACGGCCATGAATAATGATGCACTTTTCAATTTAATGAAACAAGGAAGAAAAATAGGGATGGTGCGTGGATTATGATACGCTTTTAATATACAGCACTTTAGTGAGTATTTAAAATTTGAAAGTGTTTCAGATTTTTTTCAAACTTTTCTCCATACAAATACATTGGGGTTTGTTAACGACATTGACGGCAGTTATAAACTCTTCTTTAGTTAGGGATTTATCTTTTATTTCTTTAATTTTTCAGTTTTCTGTCTGATACTGGATCTTTACCATCGAGGGTAGCTTGAGAAAAGGCAAATAAAGCAGGGAGCGCGCGATCGCCATTTGGCGGATTAGATTTTTTTGTCTTTTGCAGAATTCCGAAATTTTTCACTATTTTCACGTCATACTTTTGGCGTTTACCTTTCTGCTCTCGTATTTTCTCATGGAATGCTGTATGCCACTCTTTCAATAGTTAGATCAAAGAATGCTGTGGCAGTCAAGATCATTTAGGAGAATTCACCTGGACGTTTCGTGGTCGATGACTTTACCCAAAATATCGTCTTCAATGAAATGCTCAATTAGAATTTGTAACTGTATTTGCTCATTCGTCATTTAATATGTACTCTTCTTTTTTTTACTTAATAAAGATAGTTAAAAACCGATTTTAAAGATTTTAATAGTTTCATCGTCATTGTACAGTTGCTAATAACTGGCGTGAAACCTTTTGTTTACTTTCTGTCACAAGTCATGTACCGTCCGCGTAGCTCTTTGATTTTTCCAGTTTTGTCCAAGACCTTGGTGACATTCTTGATCGTTCCCATTTATTTTTGAATATTACAGTCATTAAAGTGACCGTCGAATTCGACGGGTTCCAGCTAGTCACATTGTTTATACTGAGTAAGGATAATAACAAAAAAAAAGGGGGGGAACAGCGTTCAAGCTGTCTTCCTCTGTTGGAGGTGAGAGTGCAAGAAGATGGTATAATGGGTTCGCCAAAAGCTGGCTGCATTTTATGGCAACCCTAGAGATGGGGAATAAACAGTGATCGTGCCAACAATCCCTCTCTCAATGCTTATTACTTGAGATTAGATTGAAAAAGTTAGGCCTCCTCTTAATTAAAATTTCTTGAATTTTAGAACAAATACAATTAGCATTTACATATAAAATTAGTCATGCAAAGCAATTAAATTACATTAGTTTTTGTACTAGGTTTCATTTAACCCTTTTGTTAATATGCCTGCAGGCATATTATTTTAGCTTAGATAATTGACATCTGTTTCACCATTCTCAACTGTTACTCCAACAAAATGTTCACATATGTCATTAGGCTTTGTTTTAGAATGATAAACAGAATTGCGAACTACTTTTTGTGCAGACTGATTGTCACACTAAATGATTGTAGGGGCAGTGACAGTTTTTGAAGAGAGTTCAATTAAAGAACGTCTTAAATGAACAGTCTATTTTATTTTTTCTGAAAGAGCCATATATTCGTCTTTGTCAAGTCATGTACCGTTTTGATGTTACAGTTTTTGTTTTAATCCTTTTGTCTGTAGACTAGCCGATAATGCAACTGAACTTTGCTTTCTAGATTCCCAGGATATCGGTCCATTAGCACATTGGAAGAGGGAGCCAGATTACGATTTTCTATCATTTATGTCGGATGCCCAATCAGCTTCAACATAGCCTGTTAGTGTCTCTCCGGTACGTTTGAATGTCAGAACTTTGTGTTTAGTAGCCTTGAGATATCGCAGTTAGCTTTGCCAAGGTTGTTGTTGAATTGGCTCAGCAAATTTACTGCATGCGTTATATCTGGCCATGTTGCTATTGAAAGATACATTAATGAACCAATTAGTGAGCGATATGGTATGTTTTTCATTTCGTTTTTGTTTTCTTCGGATTTGGGACACATTTCCTTTGTGAACTTTAGACTGTTATCCATAGGACTTGAGACAGATTTAGCATCTTGCATTTTAAATTCTTGCAGAATAGTCTTGCAGAATATTTTGAATATACTTCTTTTGACTGATAGTTATACTTTTCTCATCTTGCTGAAATTCGATTCCTAAACAATAATGCAATTTTCCCAAGTCTTTCATCTTGAAGGATTTTGATAATTTATTCTTAATATCCTGATAATTTTCTCAATTATTTGTCATAATGATGAGCTCTTCAACTTAAACAATTATGATAGTTTCAGCTATAGAAATTTTCTTATGATATACGCATTTGTCAGAATTCAGAGCTTTGAATCCTAGCATATTTAACTTTTCATCTAACTTCTTGTACCATTGTCTACCTGATTGTTTTAATCCGTAGAGGGATCGTTTGAGTAGACACACTTTGTCAGAGTCGTTTTCGAAACCTTCTGGCATTTCCATGTAGATCTCTTCTTCCAAATCTCCATTTACGTATGTCATCACGAAGTCTATTTGATAAGTTGTTAATCCATGTTCCACAGCATAAGCTATTACCATTCTTATTGAACTTAGTCTGGCAACGGTAGAAATGTTTTCCGTATAGTCCAGTCCTGGAATTTGAGCACGTCCTTTGACAACTAAACGAGCTTTTAGTGTTTCGATGGTCACCTCTTGTTTATATTTTGTTTTCAAGACCCACTTGCAGCCAATTAGTACTTTTTATATTTAGGTCTTTGCACAAGTTCCTAAGCTTTTTCTTTGACTAGTGCTTCATATTCTTCACGCATTGCGTCTTTCCATTCTTTCTGATAGTGTCCTTTTAGGGCTTCCTGAACAGTAGGATTCTGCTCAATATTTTACATGAGTATTGTAGAACTATCCGCTTTATATCTAAGGCGATCAGGTGGTATTTCTTTTGTTGTTCTAGGAGATATTCTTCTCGATTCTAGATCTTCTGTGTCGTTATTTATTTTTCATTTTCTTGTACAGTTTTTTCTTCTAGTACTGAGTTTTCTGGAATTATTTGTTCATCTTTATTTTCTTCATTCTTTAGAAGGTTAAACCTTATGAGTTCTGGACTTTCTTTTCCTCGTCTTTCTACATCTTCACCAGGAGTACATTCATTTTCTATGAATTTAACGGATCTGCTTACAATTATTTTTCTTTCTCCAACATTTATTCTGTAATCTTTACTTCTTAAATCGTATCCGACGAAAGTTCCTTCAATGGTCTTGTCTAATTTTTGTCTCTTCTGTTTGTGAAGATAAGCGTAAACTTTGCTTCCAAATATTCTTAAATGACTTATGTTTGGCTTGAATCCATTCCACAATTCATATGGAGTTTTGTCTGTAGACTTTGTAGGTAATCGGTTTTGAAGATATGCTGCAGTTGCTGCTTCCGCCCAAAATGTTTTTGGTAATTTTGCATTTATAAGCAAGGCTTTTGTCATTTCAAGTAAAGATCGGTTTTTTCTCTCTGCAACACCGTTTTGAGATGGGCTGTACGGTACTGTTCTTTGATGATCGAAGCCCAATTCTTTTAAGTAATTATCTGTTGTTTCGTTGCAGTATTCACTACCGTTGTCTGATCTGATACATTTAATTTTCATTCAAAATTTGTTTGGGGTGGATGTAATGTATTCTTTGAGTTTGTCAAATGTATCATCTTTTGATGACAGAAAATATACTTGAGTGTAACGGGAGTAATCTTCAATAAAAGTTACGAAATACTTCTTACCTCCTAAACTTGTTACTTTTATAGGTCCACATAGATCAGTGTGGATTAACTGTAGTGGCGTATCACTTCTATAAGTAATTTTCTTCGGTTAAGGCTTTTCAGTTAGTTTTGCTTTTATACATACCGAACATTCCCTTGTTGTGTGTGTAATTATTTATTTTAATGCCATTGGCTACATTATCTTTTTCTATTTTCTTAATTGCATCTATGCATCTATGGCCAAATTTTTGATGCCATTTTAATATGCAATTATCATTTTGATAAGTCTGAAGTGCTTCTTGAGCAGAAAATACTTTTTCATTTACCGAAATCATATTTAGCTTATATAACCCTTCTTTTATCTGAGCGGTAGCAATTACCTTATTATTTTTAGTGATAATGCATACGTCTTCGATAAATTTTACTTCACACCCATGATTTGTGCATGCTTTGACTGACAGTAAATTACAATGTAAATCTTTTAGATATAAAACATTCTCTGATTTTATTCTACTAATTTCCTTGTTTAAAGTTTCCGTTGTAATATGTATTTCAACGACACCTTGCGACATTAATTTTACGCCATTTGCAATCGTTACTGTTTATTCGTTATTTTTATCTAACACCGAAAAAAGATTTTTATTGCACATCATGTGACTAGAAGCTCTGCTTTCTACTATCCAATTTAGACCTTCCTTAGCCGATAAGTTTTCATTTATTTTTAACACCGATTCGTTTGACTTCTGCTCTTTTTCTGCATATTCATTACCCCAAACGTATTTCCCTTTTTGGTATTTTATTCCCGATTTCTTTTCATAGTACTTGGAGTTTTGAGGCCCTTCTGGGATTTGAGGCGAATTATCTGTTTTGGATTCATTTCTCCCGCCGTGAATATTCCGAGACTGACGGGCGCTTTCCCGTAAATGAAAACATGCATCCCTGCTATGATTATTTTTCCCACAGAATGAGCAATCCTTTTACCGTATTTTTTATTTACGTTATGCCCTTTTAGAGCTGTAGAATCAACCTTATGTTGAATTTGCTTCATTTAAACTCTACGTGTATATGCATCAACCAATTTCTTTTTTACATATTCTAATGATAATTCGTCTTCCGATTTACTTCCTACCGCAGTGATTAAACTACTATAAGAATTTGGTAGAGAGCATAACAAAATTGCTATCAAATTATTTTCTTTGATTTCTTCACCAATACTACGCAATTTCTCCGCTAATTCTAGAACGTCTTTTATATGTTCTTGCATTTTGCATGTCTCGTTGTATTTAATGGAATATAATTTTCTTAATAGGAAAAGTTTATTTCTTTAATTTACTCTCTCATGAACTGATTTAAAACTGTCCCACGTTTCCTTCGCAGAATTTGTATGTAAAACATGTATCATTTGTAGGAATCAGAAATATTTAAACAAATTGTTGCTTTTGCATTTCTATTACTTTTAAACCACATATCATCAACTTTATCAGGTTTTTCTTTGCAAAAAAACGTCATATAACCCATCTTTGATTAAAGTTTTTTTCCATTTTAAATTTCCATACCGGAAAATTCGTGTCATTTAATTTTTCTATATATGCAGTTTCTTTAGATGTAGCCATTTTTGTTCTGATTTATATAAATCACACAATATTATGATGCAAAAATATCAATACAAATATTCGTAAATTAAAAATCAACTTGCGTTTATTTATGATATTGGAACATTTTTGTTCTTACCTTTCATTTTAGCCTTTTAATCATAACTTGATTTTTAGATCCATCTTACTGCGTATGTTTACACGTTTTTGTTTCTTTGAAATATTATTTCTTCGTTAGCATCCTGGGCATCATAACAGCTGTTGGCAGAGTTGCAGTGGTAAGAAATAATAGATTAGATATCTTGAATATTTATTTGGATCTAGGCTAAATATATACATATATACATTGATTACACTGAATAAGGATAACAAAAAAAAAAAGGGAGGGACAGCGTGCAAGCTATCTTCCTCCGTTATAGGTGAGAGTGCAAGAAGAAGGTATAATGGGTTCGGCAAAAGCTGGCTGCATTTAATGGCAACCCTAGAGATGGGAAATAAGTAGGGATCGACCGATAGTATCGGCGCCGATACCTCCAATTTTTTTAGGTATCGGTATCGGTTCTTTCGATTCTAAAAGTATCGGGAAAGTATCGGTTTCTGTTGCTTTCATCCGTTTTCACCGATACTTT
>JAWZYV010016814.1:0-37469 GCA_038373885.1 Cheiracanthium punctorium | reverse complement strand
TTAAGTTCCCGATGTCACTCCTTTGCTGAGCAAACTACGCCCTAATGTCAATTCTCGTCCACTCTGAAACGTGAATTCACATTTAAGCAGGTATGGCCACTTCTTCAGCAGCTTAACGATTATGCTGATGCATACCAGATGGTACCCGATTCTTCGAAAATTTCATCCCGGTCTGAAAAGGATGCTACTCCATCTTTCATGTCGTTTCCTCCGGATTGCTATCGATTAATGACATTAACAACCAGCAAAGGAATGCTGGTTGAATCAAACAGCAACGGTTTTCTCTAAAAATTTAGATCAAGGAGCAATGATTTCCTTTCCCCTAGAAAGTACGTAAAGGGCTCAGCGATTTCCAGATCAAGAAAGAAAGTGACTTTTAAGTCGAAAATATGGAGGCCATTTTCCCCTCCTCCATAAACCCCAAAGTGATAATGCCACAGAAAATGCTACTCAAAGGAGAACTACAGGACAACAAGCGGGAGTGCATTTTTACAGCATTAGCCATCCAATGTAAAAATTGGGCTTTCAAAAACATCAGCCCTTTAAAAGCTGTTAAAAAGAACGCCTTTGTTTTTTTGCATTGTCCATCCAGGTACTTGAGTAGCCGGCAGCTAAATAGTCACATGGAGTACACAAGGTAAGTTCTCGTATCCCTTTTAATATTTTTAAACATAGCTAAAAAGTGTTGGAGGAGAAGTTTCATTGAGGATTTAAATTTTGCAATAGTAAAAATTTTCAAAATATTTATGCATTTATGATTTCATTTTATAACTGCAATAAGCTTTCTTGGGTTTGCATTAATTAGCACTATAAAACATTGTGCTTTGTTTTCTTTAATTTTCCTGTGCTATATGAAATTAAAACTAATTTATACTTCATAGCAACTTTCTTTATGCAACATGGTTTTAGATAAAATTTAAAACATTAAAAAAAAAAACTACTCCTTTACTGGAAACTTTCCGGAAAATTTTGACGGATATTTTCTATTTGTATTTGAATGCAGTGTAATATCCGAGTACCAGTGATCGGCTCCTTTCTGCAGCTGAATTTTTCTTGATTTACAAAAATAAAATTTCGTAAAAATGGGGAAACCCTCCTGTTGTCCGAATTGTCACCATGTTCTGTACTATCTTATTTTTATACTTATTACAATTTTTATTAATACGATTATGATTCTTTCATTCAAAATCACAATTTAAAGAGATTTCTACGTTAGAAGACTTCCTCAAAAGGTTTTTATAAATACACGAAACGTTAAGTTAATATTATTAATTGGTTACAAAGTTGTTTGATCAAATCTCTAATATTTTGTAGCTAGTAATTGCAACTGATGAATCTATAGTACATTTAAAATGGGGTTTTAACTTATATATAGAAAAATGCAAATTTAGCTTATTAATTTCCTGGACGTATATGAACACAATAATTATTTACAAAGAGCAGTCAGCTGTGCCATGTTAACATGCAAGCCTAATGAGGTTATCCAACACCTCCTACACATAGAAAGCCTAACAACTGAAACTTTGACGTCATCATTAGGCCTTCAAGTGATGACGTCATCACAGTTTTACTTTCACAAAGTAAAACTATTTAAAATTTCTGGTGGATGCTACAAATATTAGAAAATATCTTAAATAAAAGATTAAAATTAAAATACCTTTCTCATACAAAATTATTCATTCCGGTCTATTTCCTTATCATATTATCTAATTAGTCATATCTAAAAACTGCCATTTTTCATAAAACTATATTTTTTATCTCAAATTATTAAAACATTGTTATTCATGAGTAAATTCACCAGAAACTTTGTATACTTTTATTTTGTGAAAATAAAACTTTTAAGTGTAGGCCAAACGATGACGTCAAAGCTTGGTGACGCAGGCGGTTGTTAGGACTTTTCCTTCGTCTAGGAGGTGTTGGGTTATCACACTAATTTTAAAATTCGAGCAACTTTTGCTGGAAAAACTTTTTCGCCAGACTTTAAAGGTGGAGTTTTCGTTAAAGGTTGCAAAAGTAAAAATACTTTCTCGGAGCCGGATAGTCGTGCATGTTAAGGTATCGCTGATTTGGCTTGTAGGATGTTATTTTACTTATCGTGACTCAGCATCTAGCATAACCCTTTCGTTTTTATATTTACATAGGATCTGCGGCAGTTTGTTATTGTTTGTGATACTTAAACTGATTGCATTTTTCAAAATAATGGTTAATTCATCAATAAAAACGATTTCTAATTCCCCACTCCACTTGTGTGCCGCCATATTTTTTTCACTTTAGCCAAACTTCGCCCCGCAGTCGAGAATAGCGAAAAAAGATTGTTTTGGCCGAAATTTGGGCCCGATCGGAGTTTTTATATGAAAAAGCAAAAGTTGGAGATCCCGTGTCTAGGTAACGTGAAAAAAATGGGTCTAAAAAGTTGTTGGGCAAAAAAGTTTCGGATTTTAGCTAGGTATTATTGGTTTTAATTTTGGGTGACGAGTATACGGCTACGGCGCTAAAAATTTGGGTAACCTTTTTGCACTCGAAGAATCATATGACCTAAAGGGTGTAATCATTTGGTAATGGGCTCGGAAAGAGGGTATAAGCCTTTTTCACGGCTTTTGGGTGAAAGTGTTGAAACAAAAAAATGTCAGCCCCCTGTCTGTATTTCAGCGACACGGGAAAAAACCAGCGGATAAATTTAATGAAAGCGATAAAGGTAGTTTAAAGTTAGTGACAACAGGGTGGATCCAAAAAATTTTTGGGGGGAAACTAACTGAAAAAAGTTTTTTTACCAAACAAAATGCAAAAATAAAGAAAATTTTAGCCGAAACCCAATGTTTTTTTTGGAAGGGGGGGGGGCGGAAAAGCCGAGCCACCCCCCCGGATCGCAGTGGTGATGGGAAAGGTCATTTCAAACTTTCTCCTGAAAGGGGGGATGGTGGACGAAAAAATGACGAGTTATATTCATTTGGGCTCTCCGTTTAGCAACGATCCTTTTTAAAGACGAATAACGGCCCGGTCCCCACGAAAAAAAAACCCTGTTCAAAAACGCGTTTTTCTGTTTAAGGATGATTTTTTTTATGAATGAAAATTTTTTTTAAATTTTCCTTTTGTAACGGGGGAACCCTCTGTGGGGGTTAAAGTTTGTTAAAAAGATTTTCCCAATTTTGAATTTCTACAGTGTAATAAATCTTCGTACCAAAGATTACGAATATAGAAAAAATTTTTTGAGATATACTAACCAAAAAGACAGTTTCGACAAATAAGATTAAAGACCAAAAAAGGAGACCTGAACCGTTTACCCAAACCCCCCTAACATAAAAAGCCTAACTGAAATTGCGTCTCTTTAGGCCTTAAAGTGATGACATCATCACAGTTTTTTTTTCCAAAGTAAAACTTTTTTAAAATTTCTGGTGGATGCTAAAATATTAAAAATATCTTAAAAAAAAGTTTAAAATTTAAAATACCTTTTAAAAAAAAATTTTTCATTCCGTTATTTTTTTATATATTTCTATTAGTTATCAAAAAACTGCATTTTCAAAAAAAAACTAAATTTTTTTTATCTCAAATTTTTAAAACTTGTTTTTCATGAGTAAATTCACCAAAAATTTTGTTACTTTTTTTCGTGAAATAAAACTTTTAATAGTACCCAAACCAGGGCGTCGAAGCTTGGTGACGCAGGAGTTGTTAGGTTTCTTCATTTGGGAGGTGTTGCTTCAAAACATTTACGTATAAAAAACCTAACAATCAAGCTTTGGCATCTCACTAGGCCAACGAAGAGGGTATTAGAATATTTAGTTTCACAAAGTAAAAACTAAGAAATTTCTGGTGAATGCACAAATCTAAAAAAATTCTTTAATTAAACATTAAATTAAAGCCCCTTTCTGATAAAAAAAAATTTATAATATCTATTTCTTTTATTATACTAAAATTATTCTTTTTGGAATCTATTTCCTTAAATATTATCTAATTATCAGATTCAAAACTGCCTTTGTCGTAAGAGAAATTTTTTTATCTAAAATTAAAAAAAATTTTTGCTATGCATGAGAAAATCACCAGAAATTCTTAATGTTTTATTTGTGAAAATAAAATTTTAGGTGGGGCCCTATGAAGAACCCAAAGCTTGTTGACGTGCAGTTGTTAGGCTTTCTATACTAGGAGGTTTTGTAACACGTTGTAATTTCTGGCACTTTTAAACATTTTAAAAAATCAGGGAAAAAAAAGCAATCACACTTTTTTAACCCTAATTTTATTGAAATTTTATTTGCACTCTTTTTTAACGTAATTTTTAAAATAGTTTTTTGTGAATAAAACAAAAAATGTATTAAGTAAAAAATTTTTTAAATAAAAAAAAATTTTTTTTTATTTTTTTTAAAATTGGGCTTAAGGAAATCTTTTTTTAAGGAAAATTTTTCCCGTTTCCTTGAAAGCGTTAAACAGGACCCATCTTATAAAGGTGACGACATAACTTGCCACTAATGTCAGTAACGTAAACATATTCAAAATTAAAAGAAATTTTATTAACAAATTTTAAATGAATGGGCGTTTTCTGTTCGTTCATTCAGCAAAACTTTTTTAAAAGGAGCGGATGTTAAGGAATTGGGAAGGCGATAGCGCATGTGATTTACATCAAAACTTTCCGTTTTTTCAATAAGTGAAGCCGCGCGGATTCTGTGTTCATATTTGAAGATTTTGAGTTTTTAAAAAAAAAAAGTGTGTCCCGGCTGTTTAAAAAAGAAAAACAAAAAAAATTTCAAGTAATTTGGCCAAAATTTGATTTGACACAGTGAAAGATTTCACCCCCGAAGAAAATTGAAGGTTCCAGTAAAACCCAAAAAATTTTACTTTTGTTCACATTGAACTGATAGATCGATATTTTGGGTTTGAAAAGTACTTTCACGTGGTACATTTACTCGGAGATGATAGATTTAATATTTCTGAAAAACGTTAAAAAAATTAATGCATGTGAAGATATACGGTGTCCGATTTTTTCTTCGTTTTCTTAAAAATGGGGAGGGGGATGTTTTTTTTCCGCCCCTTCAATCATCAAAATTTTGACCAAAAATGAATTTATTTTAAATAGATTTTTTCAAGGGAAATAAGGTACCCCTTTAAATTAACACATAGCTCCCGCCTTTTCGATTTTATCGAAAAATTTCCCCCACCATTTTTGTCCCCGTTTTTAAATAAATTTAAAAATTTGGACTATTATAGGATACGTTGCACTTTTAAAAATTAGTGGGGGGAGATTTCCCGATAAAATCGGAGCATTTGAAAGCTATGAAATTTCCCCAAGTTGATAAACAGCCAACCCCAAGCTGCCAACTTTCAGGAATTTAACTAACCTTTTTTTTGTAAACAATAAATTTTTGCAAAATTTTTTTCCAAATTAAAATCACCTCCGCGCTAAACCCCGAAATGGGTTTATAATTAACCCCGAAAACTATGTTTGAAAAGTGGTAAAGTTATTTTTGAAAAAGTTGGCAGTTCGCAGTACAGCCGACTTTGCCGGATTGAACTTTTATCTTTACTTTTTCAATTTCAAACGGGAACAAAATTTCCCCCACCTTTGGGGGATAATCGTTAAAGGGAAAAATTAGTAGAAACCTACGAAAACACAAATAGAAAAGGATTCCCAAAAAACAATTTAAATTAAAAAAATTTATTCGATAGGATTCGTTTTTTTAAAGTGAAGGTAAAAAAAAAGAAATTAAAATGATGTTTTTTGATAAGAACTATATTTTATTATATTTCCGGATCGAACCCCTTTCGATGCAAAACCCAAATTGCTTTAAGTCATTTGCAAGAAACGAGGAACTAACACGCAAAAAGAATTATAGCGGTAAACCCGACCTGGCCCCTTTGAAGAAAAGGTTCGGACGCGGACCCCCTTAGCAAGCCCTGAAACTCATTTGCAGACATCTGAGAAAAAAGTTTATTTGTGTTCCTACGGGCTGGGACATGTTATACAGTTTGATGCCTTAAAAGGCAAAAAAGTATTGCAATGCTATCAAGAAAAAAAAATGACTGACTCTTTTAATTTTGATTTTTTTTTATAAAATTGTGGGGAACCCATCGAAGTGAAAACCGCTACAAATGTAATTGAATAAAAATTGGTAAACACAGTTCTCTTTCATGAAATCAAGGAGGAGTTAACCCAATTTACAATTATTAAAAATCCGGCTGTATTTCATCTCGTTTTAGGATTTTGGATCCATGTATTTTTTATAATTTCTTTTTTAATTAAATTTTTTTTAATGATCTTTCTTTGTTTATATTCTTTTGAATTTGAACAGAGAGTTGTAAATTTAACTAACATCTGAGTTTTCATTTTGTATTGTTATAGATAAATGCAATTTTTAAAAGCGTGTAAATCTTGGGTTTACAAAAATATACATGGGGCGATTAGACAAATACTGAAAAATGCTACCTAAAATTTTTTCAAATTCTTATGAGGTGTAAAAAAAACAGCAAAATTTTTCAAAACAATAAAAAAGACCCCAAAAAGTACGAGAAAAAAAAAGATAAAAAAAAAATACCCATTAGCCGCTTTAGTATCTAATCCCAACTACAATCTAATTACTCGTAAAAACAGTGCACCATTCATGTCAAAAAACTATATTTAGCCTTTTTGGGTACATATATAAAACAAATAGTAAATTTTTAAATCTAAAATTTAAATAAAACTTTTAACTTCGAAAATTACAAAAAATTGTGCAAAATATAAAATAAACATTTAAAAATATAAATGAAAAAAATTTGTAAAAACACCCCTTAAGCCTTAAAAGTATAAGAAAATTTTTTAAAACGAAATACCGCTAGCAGATCTCAATGTGGGAAACTAATACAATAAATTTTGAAAGCTATGCAGTAGAAAAGTAGAAGTGGTTTTTTAGGCTGACAATGTGGGAAATTATGTCCCTAACTTAAATAAAAATGTACATCGTTTTCAAATATATACAGTAGCCCCCCCGGTTTAAATGACTCTAAAAAATATAAAAATATTTTGCCCTTTAAAATTGGGGGGCTCTAGCAAGCCCGTCACCAAAGTTTTTGACGTCGTCCTAGGCTTAGGGAAGGGGGTTTATTACAGTTTTAAATTTCACAAAGTAAAATTTTAAAATTTTTGGTGGATGCTAAAATTTTAAAAAATCCAATTTAAACCCTTAAATTAAAATCCCTTTTCTATAAAAAAATTTTTTCATTAAGATCTTTTTTCCTTATATACATCTATTTAGTCATGGTTAAAACCTCCCTTTAAATATTTTTTAATCTAAATTATTAAAATTTTGTTTCAGGGGTAAATTCACCAGAAATTTTCAATATTTTTATTCGTGAAAAAAAAAGTTTAAAAGGACGACTAATGATGCGTTAAAGTTTGGTGATGTGGGATTGTAAGGCTTTCTCATCGGGTAGGCGTTGGCTCAACGCCCCCTGGATATAAAAGGGGCGAGAACTGAAGCTTTACGTCACCCCCGTTTTTTTTTCCAAAGTAAACTTTTAAATTTTCTGGGGGATAAAACAAATTTTAGAAAATTCTTATGTTAAAAAAAAAATTAAAAAACACCTTTTGATTAAAAATAATTTATAATGATTATTTCTATATTATTTATAAAAATTAGGATTTTAAAAAATTTTATTTGTTGAAAATTCAAATTTTTATCTTAAACCCTTTAAAAAATTTTTTATTGGGAGTAAATTCACCAAAATTTGAATAGTTTTACTTTGTGAAATTAAAGTGTGTGACGTAAATTGTAGGGGACCTAGTGATGACGCAAAGTTTCTGTTCTCAGGCTTTTTAACATCTAGGAGGTTTTGGGGGTCGGGCCAAAGCTAAACTCCCGGGCCGTTAAAGATGCTCTGATGGAGATGTTTTTTTGTCCTAATCCAAATGAGTCGAAAAATTATAGTTGATTGTTTTACGTTTAAAAAAAATTTTTTGTTCTTAAAAAGTGTGCAACTCTAAAGTTGCTCTTAAATAAAATAAAATTAATTTCCTTCGTCAGAGAGGGCCCCGGATGCAACTAAAGAAAAAAAATTTTATTCTGAAAGAAATACACAAATCAAATTTAAAGAGATACTCAAAAATGTATCTTGTAGAAAAAGGTATTAAATTCACAAAAAAAATTAAATGAAAAATTTTAACTGTATGGGTACTATTAAAGTAATTATTTGTGATTTCTATAAGTATTATATACATTTCAAATGTTAGCTTTCAGTACATTTGTAATGGCCTATCTTTGCGTTTTTTATTGGAATTTAAAAAAAAAACCCCAAAAAAATATAAAAAAAAAAGGTATGTGTGGTTTTTTTTAAAAAAATACTCTTTTCTTTAGAGATAAAAGGCAGCAACAGTGGAAATTTTTAAATTACCATTGTTTTTTAAGTTTTTAATTAGATATTACTAAAAAAATTAAAAGTTCGTTTTGGACAGTACAGGCGATCCGGGTTTGTGATTATTCTATCGTTCGGTTAATTTAGAAACTTAAAAAAATTAATTAAACTGCGTCAAAGTTTTGTTTGTACCACAAAAAAAATTTTTTTTTAAAAAAAGAATCAATATTTGCACAGAATCTATGTTATAAAATCCTAAAAAAACCCCCTTTGTGCCCTTTTTCAGCCCCAAAATCGCGCAACGGATGATGGTTTTTGGACAGGGAATTCGTATGGAGGTTTGTGCGAATTTTAAAATTTTTTTTTTTAGTAATAGCTAAGCACCGTAAAGAATTAGAGAATTTTTTTGGCACCAGTTTTTTCGCGCCAAGTGGGAAAGGGTTTCCCGGGTTGTGTCAATTTGAAATAAAACCCTAAGTTTCAGCGTTTATAGGATTATAGTATTCAACAAAAATTTGCAAAAAAGGGGAATTATTCCTGTTTTTTTTAAAGGGCCAGCGCTAAAATGTGTAAAAAAAAATAAAAGCCCTGTGTTTGGCGCTTTTTTTAGACTGTCGATAAGTGCGCGAAGTTTGAAAATTTCCCTGTTTTAAAGCGTGGAAAAAAGAAAACGAACGGGGCAGGTTGAAATATAAGGACGCTCCGAGTAAGCGCTAATTGACAATTTCTTCATAATCTTCCATCACGCTGTTGCTAAAGCAAATTTTACCCAAAAATATTTTTTAAGAAATATCTCAGAAATTCTCGGAATGAAAATAAAAATATTATAAAAGGTAGGAAAATATTTCCAAAAACACTCTCTCAGATAACATATTGAAGTCGATTATAATAGAACCTAAAAATGATGTTTGAATTTTTTAAAGCTTGACAAATCTAATATTGATGCTTAGGGGCCATATACGTAGTTGATAAAAAATTTTGCTATGATAAATGAAGCTAAAACGTTTTTTTAAATTTTTACTAGGGGGGTTTTGGTTTTTTTCGGTTTGCGGGGAGAAAGTGAAAATTTGCCAAAAAATTTGTGATTTTGGCCAAAAACTTTCAAACCAAAAAGCGTTTCCCCAGTACATAGTTTGTTCCCTTTCCTATTTTGGAAGTTTAATTTAATTTTGTTTTTTAAATTTAAGTCCACACGTTTTCCCCCCAAATTTCTTATGTAATCAAAAAGATACAAATTTCTTTTTAGTTTTTGAGTTTTTGTATGTATTGAATTAGGTATCTAAATACTTTTTTTTAATAGGCTTTAAACTTTGGGTTTTTTGGGGAACAGCGGGTTTTTCGAAGTAGTCTTTAAACGTTTCCCAGAAAAAACAGTTGGGGGGATTGCCCCTGATTTGCATGCAGAAATAAACTCAATGAAAATCTTTAAAAAAAAAAGGTCAAATTTTCGAGGCAGCAAGTTTTATAATGGTTATTTGTAAAGCTCAGCAAGTGATTTGAATCATTCGACGGTTTAAGATTTTATAACTCCAAATTAAAATGGGCCCTTTTGCGAGGCTCCGGGTTAAAGAGCTCCGGGTAAATTTTTTCGGAGTGGCCCCACTGACTTTTTGATTGCCAAAATTTGTTAAAAAACGCAAATGAATGATAAAAATTAAAGTCGGTAGGGGGAGATGCCCCTATGACGAATTTGCGCGTGCCTTTGATTTAGCAAAAATGAAAGGTTTAGCAAAAAACAAAGTCTTACCTTTTTTACGAAAGGGGCCCCCAAAAGGCAATAGTTCTTAGCCAAGGTGGTCACTTTAGTCGGTTCCATGTATGGGGAATGGTGAGGCATCTTTTTGATAGAAAACTTTATCCATGCTTAAATTTAAAAAAATTAATGCTTTATGGTCGAATTTTGCCCACTGGCAGAAACTGTTCTTTTAAATTATTTGGAGATTTTCTGAAGATATAAAATTCAAGTAAAATATCTGGAAATTCACAAAGAATAATATCAAAAATTAATTAAAATTTCACATTAATTCTTATTAAAAGTTTTTAAAAATAGCAAATTTTTTTTGGACTTTTGATCTAATATTTGGGGACAAAAGTTTTTGTTGAGGAATCTAATAATAAAACAAAGTGTAAAATGCCCCGTTTTTTGTGTCTCGCGTAGCCCCCAGAGGGTGATCGTAGACCTAAAATTTTGTAGGAAAAATTCTCCGGGGCGGTCCAGCAACCCTCAAGCGATTTTTGAAATTCGAATTTTTTTAGGGTATCGAAAAAAAATGTGTCGCAGAAGGAAATTTTTTTCCTCCCCCATTTCGAAATTGTCCGCGGGGAAAAAATGAGGATTAAGCATATCTGGGTTGAAATTTTTGAAAGTTCATTAAATAACCCAGACTCGAAGTAAAAATAAAAGAAAAAACGTTTTTTTTTGTTGTTTAGATTATTTGTAAGGTTATTTTTTTAATTAAAATATCGTGCGCATGTGAAATCAGAGCAGAAATAAAAATGTTTTATACTCAAAAAAAAAAATGGGTTTTGGAAACCCTTTTAGATTCCCCTTTGAAACCCCGATCCCAAAAATGCGAAAACTATTTAATTTGTAAAAAGTAAAATGATGATATCATATTTAGAAGATATTCTAGCGTTTGGCGAATTTAAGAGAGCGTATTTTTAATTTAATAAAATTTTTGCAAAATACCCATGTATCACGTGCTAATGCTTTCCCAGGGTTTAAAAGATGCTTAAAAAATTGTTTTCGTCTTTTTTTCGTCTGTTACTGGATTATGAATACACCTGAATAATTTTTAAAACTTTCATTAAATTTCGAATTGGCTTTTTTCTGCGACCCTTTCCCAAATCTATTTCTAATGTTTTTCATCCAAAAAAAGAATTTTAGACATACAATTTTAATTTTGTTTAATCACATCAATTAATGATTTATTTTTCCCATTTAAGGGGAAAGAAAATAGAAAAGACCATGGGTTATAATAAGTTTTTAACGTCAGCGGGGGCGCACTTACCCTGGCCCCGCTCCTGTTTGAAACCTCTTAATTTTAAATTCTATTCAGGAATTGGGAAGATTTCAGTGCCAAGGAAGCCAGTAAAAAAAACTTCTCCGAACAAGATTGATTAAGATGGTAAACCCAATGGTCGCCGGAGGCGGCTGTATTAAATAAGGTACAAATTAAAAGGGAAGGAAAATAACATTGTGGAGAAAATTTTTTTAATTCGAATTAGTCAGGGTTAAAAGTACCTTAATTTTTGTTTAATGAATGAAAAAAATTGGGTGTTGTCATTGGAAATTGGTGCGTTTTAAAACGGAAGCGGTCTCTTATGGAAATTTTAAGACAACAAATTAAGATCGTTTTCATAAACTTCAGATCTTTAACTTACTATAGACTATATGCCATTATACAGAATATAATCAACATTTTTTTTTTAACAAACTTTCGGCTTAAAATAACCCGCAGTTTTTTTTTTTTTTTTTTTTTTTTAGTTTTTCCATTTTGAAAAAGTACTAAAAAAACATATGTTTGCAAAAAATGGTTTCTATATTCCGAATTGGAATATGTCGTATGAGAATTATCCCTTTGGTTTTTTGTGGGGGTTTTTTTAAAAAGGGTGGGGGGGGTGCGTTTTGGGTTTTTTTTAGGGAAAGGGGGGTTTTTGTGGTTTTTCCCCCCCCCCCCCCCCCCCCCCCAAAAGGGGGCCCATTAAGCAGTGTTTTTTGTTTAGCCCCCAACAAAAAGGGCAGGCATTGGTGAGGCCCTTTGGGGCTTTTAAAGGGGCCACCTTTTCCTGTTTTGGTCAGTTTGGCTTAGGGGGGGTACCTGTTTTACCCAAGGGGTTTCCTCTCCTTGGCAATGGTTTTCCAGGGCCAAAAATTTAAAAAACAGAAGGCCGTTTCTTTTTAGTCCAAATTGCTTTGGTTCTGGAAATCTCAGGTACCGAACAAAAAAGTTTGAAAAAATTTTTACAAATTTTTTTTCCTAAATAGTTTATTTGAACAAATGTTTCAAAAAGGTCGATAAAAAATTTTTTTCTTTTACCATAAAAATTCAAAATTTTTTTTTCATTTTAAGCAAATGTCGGGAAAATTACATATATCTTATTTAAAAGCAAAATATGATTGGGCTAGCGACTTTCAAATTTTGGTACATAACTATCACAATTTGTTTTTAAAAAAAAAGCGTTTACACGTAAATAAGGGGAGCAAGAATGTCAGTCAGTAAATTATGGTTAAAAAAGAAACATGGGTTAAAAAATCGAAAGTCTGGATAAGATGTCGCTTTTGTTTTAGTAGATAAAATTTTTAGATAAATTTTTACAAAATTAAAAGTCTCCTGTGTTTGGGTTGCGGCGTTTTTTCGAAAAAAGTCTAGTGATTTTGGACATTAAAACAATAAAAATAATTATATCAGGGGTTTTAAAAATTTTTTATGATTTTCCCAAACTGTTTATTCAGAGTAATAAGTGATAAACCCCCAAAAATTACGAAACTTTTGAAAAAAAAATTCTTTAAAATCGAAAATTTTGCAGAATTTTCGTCACTCTTTAAAAAAATTTTTTCGCGAATTCCAGGTTTTTGAAAATTTTTCTGAAAGTTCATAAAACCCCCCTTTTTTATTCCCGTTACATTGCAAATTTAAAGAACCGCCTGATTTTTTTTTTGAGCCCTGCCAAAATTAGTTATTTTAATTTGTGTACCAAGACCCACAAAACTGTCTTTCTCACCGAAAAATTACTTTGTATGGCCCCAAAAAGGTATTTATGATTTTCTAAATTTAGAAAACTTTCTGTATATTAAAATCTGAATATTTGACACCCTTTTTGTTTTTCTCCCTTCAGATGTTACGAAACATCTGCTTTGATTTCTTTTCTGGAAAGTTGTCTTTTATATACCGGGGAATTCAAAATAATGTATGATAGAAAAATACTTTCAATTAGCAAAGTTAGTCCGATTAAGAGTAGCTTTTTAGATATGGCATTTTTTTGTGGGGGTTGTATGCATATTAAAAACGAAAAATTTTAAATTTTTTTCGGCATCCTTTCCCATACTTTTATTTAGAAAAATGTTGCTCTTTGCTAAAAAAAATTTAAAAAAAAAAATCCCCGGGCTTAAAGGGAATAGTTTCCGAATTTGCAATTTTAAAATTTTGGATTTTTTCGTCAAGACTAAAGGGGGGGGGGCTCAAAAGGATAAAAAGTAATTGCCCTTTTTGCTGAGTTAAATTTTGTTAAAGTTGCTCGATAGCACAGTTGACTCCTTAATCCAATTTAGCTGAAAATTTTTGCAACGCATGTTTGGGAGTTTTAGTGAAAGTTACCACCCATAGAACCTACACCTTATTTTGCTATTTTTTTTTATACTTTAAAATACCTTTTAGAAGCTGATTTAATTAGGGATGACCCCCTAAAAGACTAAATGATCGCCAATTTATAAAGCAGTGCGTCATTTTGGTAAAAATGACCGTTAATTTCAAACATATGAACGGTTTAATTGTTTCCCCCCAACAATGGGATCTTTTTTTATTTTTTTTTAAACTCATAGTGGGTCCCCTAAAGTAAAGATTTTCTCACCGGAAATTGAAAGCCCAACCAGTAGGCAAAATGGGGTAAGACTTTTTATCAAAAATAATTTTTCGCTAACTATTTCATTGAGACACAGGTTTTTTAAAATTTAATTTTCTCAGGCAAAAGAAACATTTTTTAAAAATAAGTGATGGAAAAAGGGGAGACCGTATAAAAAATTTAAAATTTTATATTTTAATTGTTGCAGCCCCAGTAAAAAAAATCTATTCTTAAGTATATTAATTTGACGCTTTTTTTTAAATGGAATATGTTAACTATAAAAACAAAAAATTCATTTTTAAACCTTAGTTGTTAAAATTCCAAAGTTTTAATAAATTTTAAAGAGACCAATTAAGGGTTTCAAATAGGGTTAAAAAAAAAAATTATGAAATTGTTAGGAAAAAAATTTGTACAGATTTTAAATTGATAGAAAAGAAGTAGCTATAATTTTGATATTTTGGTAATGAATTTTGAATTTATAAAAGATATTAAAATTTTGATTACATTTTTTTTATGCAGGCATATGCATACTCCTACCTACGTTCTTTATTTGTGCAATCTGCAAAAAGTAAAAGCGAAATTACTTCTGAAATTTTTTACTCTCGAAGATAAAATTGTTGACCCGATCAAAAGTGATTGTAGATTTGAAAGTGTAAAAAAAAAAAAAAATATCAAAATTTTTTGAAGTATAAGTGTTTTGGAATAGCAAGTGTTATCAAGTGCATTCGTGGGGAAATGATTTTAAAGAAAAATAAATGTTAAATTTTACGTTTTAGGTAAAAGGTCCTTATAAATTTTATTTGGGCCCGGATTTATATGCATTTGCATATAAAAGCATACATCAGCATTTTGGGGGCTTTCGGCATATATCCCCTAATTTTTTTGGGGTTTTTTTGCAATAACTGAATTACTGGCTTACAAATCTAAACCCTTTGGATTTGCAACAAAAAAAGTTGTTAAATTTATTTTCATAGGCTTTTTGTTTTTTCCAGCTAAAAAATTTCCCAAAATTTATTCTTTCCGGAAGGGGCTGATACAAACCTGAACCTGCTTTAACTAAAATTTCCTGAAAGCTCCATCTCGTTCACAGGGTCTCAAAACCCCCCTTTATATACCCTTTTCCCCCGAACCCTTTAATCACAAGATGGGGTACATGGATCCCGTAGTATTTACTATGATAATTTCGATTTGAGCAAAAGGTTTGTTTGTAGTTATCTTGATCAAAGAAGCGGGGGTCGATAAAAAAATGCGCAAAAGCTACTTATGCAATCATTACTACAAAGACATACGGTAATAAAAGGCGGATTTCTCTCAAAGACAATTTTAGCTGTTAATCTCGAACTAACACTTTCCCAATCAGTTCTATTAAGATATTGGGAAAAAAAATTTTAAGAAAGTAGGTCAAAAAATGGATTATAGAAGAAAAATTTTTACCCTGGGTAGAAAAAAAACCCGATTTAAAGATAGGATATTAAGCAAATTTTTTAAAAGAAACTTCCTTGAAAAGTTATCGAATTCGAGGAAATGTATAAAAAAAAGTACAAGTATAAATACGCGCCCATTGTGTCATTTTGATGTAGAAAAAGTCTTTTTTTGTATTTTTAAAAGTATTTTCCGTGAAAAAACACAATCTTGGGAACCCTCCAATCGTGAATCATGTTTGAACCTTAAAGTAAGTTTTTTTATTCTGTAAAAATAATTCTTATTTTTTTGGTTAGTTTACAAAGGTAAGTATTTTTTTTTTTTTTTTTCTTGTTTGGAAATATGTTATTGCATATGTTAATGATATTCCATTTTTTTTTAGCAGATTTTTGGTTTTTTTTATTTTTTTTATGCATATTTTTTTATTTTCTGCATATTTATGTGTATTTCTAGTTTTTTGTGCATATAAACCGGGCCCTAATTATTATAATTTGTAGCGTATTTTTGCAATATTTTACCCTTTCCCCCTTTTTGGGGGGACTTTATTTTTTCAATTTTACATATTTTTCATTAATTTTTTTTAATGGGTAGGGAGCTTGTTTTTTCTTACATTTCGTTTTGCTTGCAAAACAGCGGTGTATTCTTAATGTTAATCTATCCATTCTAATTTTTTTGTAATGGTTTTAAAGGTCTGGAATTTAGGGGGATTTAACAACAAAACAAAATACACAAAAAAAACAAAAAAAAAAATTAAATTTGCCCGAATTAAAAAAAAAAAAAAAAAGTGATGAACATTCACCTTTTTTTAATAGGGGTGTAATGCAATTTATTAAGGGGGGGTGAAGCGAGTTGAGATTGAGATAAATGGTAAATTTTTTTCCTTTTTGTATTCCCAAAACTAAGAATCTGTTTAAACACTTAAAAAAAAAGTAAATAAATATAACATTCTTCATATCAGATGCATCGCGTATTAAAATCTAATTAAATATCCGTTTGAAATATAAAAATAGTGCAAAAATTAATAGAATAAAAAATATTTCTTCTTATCTACACCATTCGAGAATTTGAACATCAAAATGATACACCGCTAAATGAAATGCCCTAGAAATAGGCTACACTGAACAGGGAGGTACCTTAAGGCATGTTTACTTTAGGGGGCGTCTGAAGAGAGAGGGGGGGGCTCCGTGGGATATGAATTACTATTCTTTAAATATAGAATACTTGCAAGCAGCTTGCAAAAGGACTTTGCAGAAACCAAATACAGTGAATTTCGGATATAGTGAACCTTTGGCTATAGTGAACGCATCACCACTAGTTCACTATTCATATACATTAGCAATGGGGATAAAAAATTTTTCCAGTATTAGTAATTCATGATTTCAGGTACAATGAAGACAGAGAACTGTTCCCATTTTATATTGAATATACAGGTGAAAACTTATATGAAAGGACCGCCCCTATTAAGCGAACCCCTCAATCAACGACCTCATTTTTCAAGGCAACCGTTTTTTTCCCCCCTATCTATTTGATGTTAAAAGATCCTCTAGCAGACACCAAGATAACCCTCTAAAATGCGACTGGACCCGATTTCCTTTCTCCGAATTTTTTTTTAAGCATTTTTTCGGTAGAAAAGTATAAAAAAAAAAAAAAGACATTTCATTCCACCAGTCTCGCTCTGACTATAAATCGAACAGCAGGGTGATTAAGTACACGTGAACATAACGTACCAATCCCGTAGGCTTAGAGAAGAGATTATGTCTAAGAAACGGAGCGATTAACCAGTTGTGGAGCAACATATGGATGTGATCGAAGCCATACGAATAAAGAAATACGATGACCCAGACAGCCAATACGCTTAAATAACAGGCTTTGGGGGGGGGACCTTTCCTTTTTTGGAATCTTGACGTTATTACTACAAGCTTGACAGTTCAATTCATTTTTAAGCCTGCAGCAAGCTTGAGAAAGTCAATTTTGAACTGTCAAACCTTGAACTACAACTTGGCTTACAGCTTGTATATGGAAAGCTTTGCGGTGGTGGAGCCATCTGTCTCTGGACATTAAATAAAGAAAAGTTCGTAAAAGTTGTGTTTTATTTTATTATCGCACAAAACCTGGACATTAGAACACGCAAGGGGAAGGAATGAATGGGATAAGCCCCTCTGAAGTGTAACACGAGGGGAGTTGTTAGTTTTATTTACATCTAATTAACATTACTAATTCCATTAACTAATTAATTAGACCTAAAATAAATTTTAATATAATTAACACAATTTAGTTAGTTAAGACTCATAGATGAATAAAGAAGAAGTTAGGAATCTTTGAAAACGTATGGTATGACCACATATATATGCTTATCACAAAATATCCATTAGTTAACATTTTTTATTTCGTGATGAAGTAAAGAAAAATTCGAACTTTTTGGTGTATTAAGAAAATTTTTGGAGTGAGAACCTTTGCACCCATGCCTCTTAATTGCCATTAATGGAATTTGCGCACCCCATGCGCTAATAATACAAACGGACTAAAAAAAATATTAAAATTACTTTTAAATACATAGTCTTTCAAAATAAGTATAAATAAATAGGTAATTTTTAATTCAATTTTAGTATTCTTTAAAAATGTTTTATTTTTATGTCGGGAAAATGCAACAGCAAAACAAAAATAAGTTAAAATGCTTGTGATAGTAGTATGGGGGCCCCATAATAACCTCTTGTCCCGGGGTCCCGACCACTTATGATCAGGCTCTGGCCGCCACAAAATAATTTATCATCAGTCATAAATGTACTTGACCATAGAATTAAAAAAAAAGATTCTATATTTCCAAATATGGAAATTCTTCAAAATAAAATACAATTATACTACGAAATTGATTTCAAAATCAGTCGTTTGTCTCGATTTGAGCCGTCGTTTGTCTCATTCGACACAACATGAGTGTTGCGATATTGTAAGTTTTAAAACGTGTGCTGCAATTAAGTTTATATTATGTTTATTTCCCTATTAGTAGAGTCTCTAAATCACACATAACATTATTTTAATTTTGATGCATCCCATGGAAAAATAAAAGAAACAGTTCAACATATCGGGCACTAGATCTCGCCAGAAAACGGCGTGAACAGTCCACTTCAAACTTAGTCATATCAGGCCAACTCATGTTGGCCGAGTGGTTATGACGCTGACCTCCCAACCCAAAGATACCGTGTTCGATCCTAACCCGGACGTTTGATGGTAACATATTAAGATAACTTGAAATTTCAACGTAGAGGGGGAAAAATAAAATATGTGTGGGCGAGGTCGCCGACCGGCACCCCGTGTATTTAGGAAAATGCTTGAAATTAAGCTTGCTATGTCAAGCTGGGCAAGTGTAAACTAGAACACTTGATTAAAGCTTGCATTAAGCTTACACGCTTGAAATTTTCAAGCTTAATTCAAGTTTGTTGACTTGATAAATCAAGCTTGCTGCAAGTTTGCTGTTCTGTCTGGGAGGAAGTTTTCGGGGGGGGGGGTTACTTTAGGTCGTGGGAAAATCAAAAAGAAAATTTTAAAGTAAATTGATTTTATTATGTCAAATTCGGAATGCATGGAGAATATCAGGATAAATCCTCTTTTGTCAGGTGTAAAAAATTAAGTAGAGAGAGAAGTGCTTTCGGAGACTGAAAAAAGAATGAAACAATCCGAAATTTCTAAATATTTTATTAAAATTAAAATTTTAAAATATGTTTGTAAAATTACTTATGCATTAGTATGCAATTTCTTAAAAAACAAAACAAACAGTATTGTTTAGAATTTTTCCCCTTGGCTATCAAATATTTATACTTCTTTGAGCCACTACCTCCCTTAAACGGTCGATTTTTCGCGGAAAGGAGGTCGGTCCCTCCCCCAAGAAGTTTCACTGTACGGATATAAGTAAATGCATTCACACATATGGAAAACGTAACTAACTTCAGTGCATACTGATCATATATGGAAGCTCAGTTCGCGGATTTCTAATATAAATAATAGTGTCATGTATGAATTTTGTCCCCCCCCCCCATCACCAGGGACCCAGAGCAGTTTCTTTGTCTACTCTTGAGTTAGTAAGGCTCAGAGCAGTGTTTGTGAGTAGAAAATATCCAAATATTTAAAAGGGGATTTTTCCTCACGTTTTCTCTCTTTCCTATAAACTCTCTGGTCTCTCTTATCTCAAATAAATGTAGCACCATAGTCTTTGATCTTTGATGGTTCGTTGATAAATAAAGTCTTAGCCTAAGGCATTTCTCTCTTGGTCAGATAAACCTTGTGTGCTTTGCACTAAAATAAAAATTAATAATAATAATAATAATAATAAACGTCATGGATTTATTACTTCTGATAAAATTTTCAATAAAAATGTGCATAACGATTCACGAAAGACTTGATTTGTGTAATAAAGGTCTTCTAAAACTTATATATTGAAGTAATCGGCGTACTTTAGGAAAATTTAAACGTAAACTTATAAATTGAGCATTTATTTTAATTGTTTTTTGAATACATATTATTATTAAATTGTTCAAATGAAAGGAAGTGTATAAAAAAAATTTGGGATTCGGACTTTTGCAGTTTGCCATTACCTCTATGCAGCGCTATATGCGAAGTTTTTGGCGTATACAAATACAAGCAATATCACATGTAGGTTTCCATTCCGGGGGGGGGAGGGGGGCAAGGGTGATTTAGTGTATTAAATCACATTGTTACTAGAGTTAGCATAAATGTTTTAAAGCAGCTATATTTTAATAATTATTTTACATTTTCAAAGGGGGCCAAGGACGCCCCCCTCCCTTAATACGCCACTGAAAGGAACTGTACCGATCGAATTTGTATTTTAGAGGAGTGGCGCGCTCTAGGCACTTGCGATTGCGAGAGCATCTGGCGAGTGCCTCTCTCTGTACTGAGTACAGAGGCTCGCTAAGACTACTGCCTCCACAAAATTTTCTCGAGGAATATTATTTTAACATTTGATTGCCGGGTGTCGGAGGTTTGTAGCGACAGTAGTTTTATCTAGACCAATGTTTCTCAAACTGTGCTCCGCGGAAAAAAATCTTGTTGCTTTAGCTCCCAATTTTTAGTCTCAAATTTTACACAAAGTGCACCGCCAAAATTTAAAAGACCCTCAAATCGCTCCACCCAGTAGCTGACCCAGAATTTTTTTTTGGGAGGGCAAAGTTTGAGAAAAGCTTGAAGGGACAGCGTGTGGTGAGAGCTGGTTTGAACCCAGGACTTATGGATGGTAGAATGAGGCGCAATCCGGCTCGGCCAAAAGGTACCCGTTCGACCGGCCTTCAATTGCCGCGTGTTGTGTGCGCGGAGGTGATCTCGTGCCGCCACAAGCTTATTTCACCCAAATAAAATGTACAATAAAGAAAAAATTTTAGTTTAAACACGTGTAAAAATTTTTGGCAGGGGTTAAGTTATGTAAAAAGATCATTTTACCTACTTAAAGTGTAAAATAAAGCAGAATGTTACCCTTCAGCAGTCCTTTTTTTTGGAGGGGGGGAGGGTGTAGTCCAAGGGCGGCTCCAGCGAGGGGCCATAGGGGCCATAGCCCCCTCCGAACTTTTTGTTTTTGAACTTTAGATTCGTTATACTTTACGATTCCTCACGTTCAATAGGCATTTTAAACAATTTATAGGCTATCTAAAAAGTTCAATGGCCCCCTCCGAAAATTCAGCCTGGAGCCGCCATTGGTGTACGTGCGGATAGGGGCAGATGGAATCCTAACAGAAAAACTTAGACTTTTCTACCCACAAGTTTGATAGGGGGAAAACAAGCGCGCGCGCAGGGAGAAATGCATTAGAAGATGGATTCGTGGGGAAAAGTACTTCGAACGTTTTTAAGCAAGGACCGCGCGCTAATTTATTAATCGTGCGGTCTGCTCTCTTTCTTTTTTTCCCCGTTTTTTTTTCTTTTGGTAGTTGAAATAAAAAATTGCCACAAATGTATTTATTATTATATTTATGTATGTACACTTAGAAGTTTTTTAAGCATCGGTTACATGGCCAATTAATTGTGCAGTTTGTTCTCTCTTTTTTTTCTTGTCTTTTGGTAATTAAAATTAATAATTTTATTTGATTTGAGATTTTTGTTAATTGAGACCCTTAACCAGGAGGCTGTCGTCTCGATTGCTCCGAAGAGAAATTAATAATAGTTACATATGGATTTATTATATATTTATAAATACATATATATGTGGACGAATTTTTTATCATACAAAATGCATTTTCTTCAAGTATACACATCATATGTATACAGCTCATTACGATACACGAATTGCAGTAGTCGTAACCACTCCCCCCCCCCCAGAAAAATTTCTGTCTACGCCACTGGAATATATAAATAATTTGTTACTTACTTATACTTAATAATAAGTACAATACTTAATAATGACTTGAGGTCACAATTATTTTAACTAATATTGCAATGGCCACTAACTTTATTAAAAAGGATGTCAATAAATAAAAAGAAATAAATCAGATTACAAAACACTTCCTAAAAAAGTTCATACATTTTTTTTTTCATTTTTAAAATAATGGTTACGCTTTTCAACATACGTCTCTAACGAGTCTCTTAAAGTTAGTGTACCCTTCTCCTCCTGTGTCAATCGTTGCATTTGGGCAATCGGGAAGCAACGACTATCAGGGTTGAGGAATTCAGAATATTACCATAATCTTAGAGAACTTGACGCCAGAATTATTTAAACTACTGTTGTAATTGCATATATTAAGTCTTTCATGCAGCATCAACATAATTCACATAATTAGGTCTTTGGTACAGCTGAGACCCAACGTGTGCATTTGGGGTGTCGGGGAGCAACGACCATCAGGGAAGGGGAATCGTAACCATTGACGTTTTAGTTCGATAAGAAGAACATATACGATAATAATAAGATACAATAGGATAGGTAAATAAGATAAGATAGTTCCAACATCTGAGATGAAGGCATGAGCGCCGGCAGCATAGGGCAAGGGGGGCAATGCCCCCCTGGATTTTTGTATGCAGTGTTTTCCCTTGCTTTTTTGCTCTTTCCAACAAGGTAACCATGCGTTGAAGTAGTCTTCGCCCCCCCCCTGGGAAATATTCTGCCGGCGCCCATGGATGAAGATATAATTCGCTCAGTACTTCGGTGTGATTTTACTTTTATTTGGAAGACTATAAGAATTATTTTGAGGTAGAAGGAAATTTACTTTTTACTAGAATAAAAGTTGGTTTATTTTTATTTATTTATTTTTCGTTTTATAAAACTCGAAATTATTCAATTTACTGAGCACAAACTTTCGATGTCCACGGGATCATGTGCAACAGTCCCTCTCATTCACCTGTCTCCAGCACCCACTTCATTATAAATAAATTGTTTAATGCAACCAGTCATAAGACAGAAAATATTTGGGCGTATCCTAGCAAGGACGTATTTAGGGGGGAGATTAAGGGGGTCCAGACCCCCTCGAAAATTGGAATTTTGTTACTAAAATGGTAATGATATAGTATTTTTGTGTGAAATTCTGCCGTTTATACTGTTTGGACCCCCCCCCCCCCGAAATTTTCGGATCCCCCCCTCCCCCGAAGTGTTTTTTTTTTTGGATACGTGCCTGTATCCTAGGACCAGTATTTTTTATAGGGTGCCTATACTGCTGAATCTTGTTAACGCAAGCAAGGTTAGGCAACCATCTTGTTTACGAAAAAATTCACGAGCAATAACTAGTTTTTGGAGTTTGTGCAGTAAATGGCGTTCGTAAAAATATAGTCTGCCAGGAATGTAGCGAGTGTAGTATTTAAAGCACTTTAACAGGAGCAAACAAAATAGCTCTCATAGATTACACTCTAATGGCAGAATGAAAATATAATTTATTGCCTTTGTTTCTACTGCTACCTCTTATTGAATAGAAATGGTGGCTGCGATTCTCCATCCCTGATCGTCGTTGCTCCCCGATGGCCCAAACGCACACGTTGCGTCTCAGCAGTGCCAAAAACTCAATATCTTGATGCTGTGTGAAAGACTCAATATATGAAATTACAACGGTAGATTAAATAATTCTGGGGTCAATTTTTCTAAGATTATGGTAATAGTATTTTGAATTTCTCAACCCTGATCGTCGTTGTTTCCCGATTGCCCAAATGCAATGCAACGATTGACATAGAAGGGAAGGATACACTAACGTCTTTTAAGAGACTGGTTAGAGACGTATGTTGAAAAGCGTAACCCTTATTTTAAAAATGAAAAAAATGTATGAACTTTTTTAGGAAGTCGTTTGTAATCTCATTTATTTCTTTTTATTTATTGACATCCTTTTTAATATAGTGGCCATTGCAATATTAGTTAAAATTATTCTGACCTCTAATCATTATTAAGTCTAAGTTATGGTATATAGTAAATTAAAAAGTATTCATTCCAGTGGCGTAAGGAGAAATTTTTCATAGAGGGGGGGGGTTACGACTACAACGATTCATGTATATGTGTATATATGTGTGTGTGTGTGTGTATTGTGCGAGTGTGAAGAAAATATGTTTTGTATGACAAAAAAATTCCTTATCGGGGGGGGGGTTAACCCCCCCCCTGTAGCTACGCCACTGATATATTCATATAAATAATAAATACATTACTTTATGGACAATATATTACTTTATATGTGAGTAAATACATATATGCACACATATATATGTATTTATTATAAATATATAATAAATATATTTGTAACAATTATTAATTTCAATTACCCTTCCCCCCTTCAAAAAAAAAAAAAAAAAGAAAAAAAACGAGAACAGACTGCGCAATTAATTGCCCATGCTTAAAAAGGTCTAAGTATACACACATAATATATAATATATACATTTGTAATAGCAATTGTTCATTTCAATTACAAAAAGAAAAAAAAAACGAGAATAGATCGCAGGATTAATAAACAGCCATGTAACGCGCTTGCTTAAAAACCTGGAAGTCCTTTTCCCCACGAACCCATCTTCTAATACATTTCTCCCTGCGCGCGCTCGTATTTTCCCCTGTCAAACTGGAAGGTAGAAAAGTCTAAGTTCTTGTATTGGGATTCAATCTGCCCCTATCCGCACGTCATTGACGTAGCTCCCTAGCCCCTCCTTTGAATCAGAAGCGGATAGCCGGAGGAAAGGCTCCTAATGCTAAAAGACTCATACCAGCAGAGGGCGCTGAAAGTCGTAGGGAAAAGGATTTTTTCCTCTATTGGAGGGAAAAACTTTACGTGATTGTATTCCCGCCATTCCATCCCGTTCCCCGTACTGGTGGTTTTCACAGGACAATGCGCCGAGTATTTTGGATTACTGGAATTTCAATATAATTGTTTTAGATTTCAGGTATGATGCTTTAATAATTTTAATAATATATTGATGCATTTAATATAAGAGTGTAACCGATGTTTTAATATAAAAATTTGTTTTAATGTTCATTACAAAATCAGTTTCCCATGTGCTATGGAACAAAGCATTGCTTGATTTAGATTTCAGATTAATGGTTTTAATGTAAGTGTGTAATCGTTTTATTTGGTTTAATATTCTCTATAGAATCAGTTTACCATGTGCTATTGAACAAAGCACTGCTTGGTTTGTGGATGCTTTTGATTACCGGATGGATGGTTTAATAATTTTAATATTCTATACATTGTTTCAATATAAGAGTGTAATCAATGTTTTAATATAAATTTTATGTTTAATATAGATTCGTTACGAAATTGATTTACGATGTATCATCAAACTAGGTTTCTGACAGTGAATAGTGAATGTAATTCATGTTCAGTACAAATGTTTGGTTCCATATACGGGTAAATTCCATTTAACATGTATTATCATCAAATCATTTAATGTGGTTAAATTGGCCTTCAGAAAATTGAGTTTATTTTTAATTGTTTCCGTCCTGCAAATTAAGCTCGCTTTATTTATTAGTGAAATTCTAAAAGCAGCAGCTTGCAGTTTCCAAAAATTTATTTTCTTGCTTTGGGTATATTTAAATTTGGTAAAATCATACAAGACGGTGCCCCTCATGTAAACACGGCGATAGCCGCTGGAGCTTGGCAATCGCCAAGTGCGAGCGCTACGGATCTTGGCGCCAAGCTCCAGCCACGGCGCCAAGCCACCCTGGCGACCGCCAAGCTTCAACGGCTATCGCCTTCTTGTGACGAATAAACACAAGTATTTACCACTAAAATTTTTACGAAGAAACACAAATTCTAAGTAAATGACACTATATAAAACAGTCAAATCCACAACAAAACATTAGAAAAAGTAGATTAAACAAGCACTTACCTCACCTTTCCCACCTCATTTTTTAATGGAAGGACCGGGAACATCCATTACAACGATGAAATTCCCCAAGACGAAATTCCTCAAGACGCTCACTAACTTACGATAAAGGCTCCGTAAAACGGAATCAAAAACACAAGGAAAATCCAACACAAACTTATTCCACTCAGAATCAAAGAACACCAAACTTCAATCTTCATGCAATTAACACTAAATGAAAATTCTATACTTCAAATGCACCGCGTTTAATTTTCAGAATTGCTAGTCAAATTCTGATTTTAAAAAAAAAAAAAAACGATTTTCCAGACCAACATGCGATAAAAAATCCAGGCGATTTTCAAGTTTATGACGTCAGCTTTACATATGTTCTCCAAGGGCAGAACCAGAAACTCTTTCGGAGGAGTGCGCAAATTGTGAATATTCATTTATCTAGTGTAAAGCCTGCTAAATATTGGTAAAAGCCCCATTTATGTAGTGTAAAAACATTTTTCTTGGAGGGGGCGCGCACCCCTCTGCGACACCCCCAAAAAAACATCAGTGGGTCCGGCCACCGCCTCAAAAGGGCCCCTCGAAAATATGCTAACGCGGGCCCCTCTGCGAGACCCAAAAAACATCAGTGGGTCCGGCCAACGCCTCAAGGGGCCCCCCTCGAAAATATGCTGCCGCGGGCCCCTCTGCGAGGCCCCCCAAAAAAACATCAGTGGGTCCGGCCAACGCCTCAAACGGGCCTTCTCGAAAATATGCTAACGCGGGCCCCTCTGCGAGACCCAAAAAAAAACATTAGTACAAGTTGAAGCAAATTAGAATAGTAGACGAAAGAACAGGAAAAAACGAAAAATAACAATAACTAACGCATGCGCAAAACGCAAATTAACAGCTTACTGACGTCAAATTGAGCAAGCGAATTCGTTACATTCATCTGCTTACATCACACAGTAGCTACAACTACTACGCATGCCCGAAAGTGCAAGAAATTTCGCATCTTTCAATTGTTCTAAATTATCCAATTTACAATATTTGAAGCATTATCATTCCTTCAAAAAAAAAAAGTCGCCAAGCTCTACACATTTCTTTATGGTTGCCAGTCAAACAACCATCGGCAGGGTACTTTACTAACGTTGAACATTGCTCACGATGTCGCCAGAACCAAGGGGCACCGGATACGGAACATAGACCTTAAATTTTGTGTGTGAATGGAATTTATGCATGTTATTTTACTATTTTTGTTTCATGGGTTATATAAATAACCTGAAAAAAGAAATCATAAATGTATGTGCTTATAATTTAAAAAAGCAGTTTGCTGTTTTCAATAATGGATTTTCTTGCTTTGAGTATATTTAAATTTTGTGTGTGTGAATTGAATTTATGCATGTTATTTTACTATTTTTGTTGCATGGGTTATATAAATAACCTGAAAAAAGAAATCGTAAATGTATGTGCTTATAATTTAAAAAAGCAGTTTGCTGTTTTCAATAATGGATTTTCTTGCTTTGAGTATATTTAAATTTTGTGTGTGTGAATTGAATTTATGCGTGTTATTTTACTATTTTGTTGCATGAGTTTTAAATTTTGCATGGGTTATATACATAACCAGAAAAAAAAGAAATAAATGTATGTATTTATAATTTAAAAAAGCAGTTTGCTGTTTCCAAAAATGGATTTTCTTGCTATGCATTATTACTATCTTATTTAATATGCATGATTTTAAAATATGATCAATGAGTTAAGATAAATTGCATTAGATTTGTAGTGAGTATTTTAGATTTATATGTTAATTTTTGTTGTTTTGTCTATTTCAGTTTTAGAATATACATAGATTACAACCTGAGATTCTTATGTGTACAAGAAGACAGCACATTGATGTGGGTTAGCTAAACTAGTTGACGCTCTTTTTAAGACTAAGTATAAATGTAGTTTAGCCTTTTAAAGAGCTTCAGTTGGTTATATTACTCAAGATAGTAGTGATACCTATGAATGATATGTTTGATGCAAGAACAAGCCAGAATATCTCAAGATGTTGATGCCATCTGCGATATTGTATTTGATAGAAGAACTATGTGGTTGTAATAAAAACTGTATGTGGTTATGATTAAAAAAAACTATACTGTTTTGTAATTAAATACAAACACTTGGCTAGAGGGGGGGGGGAGATCTACAGAATTATGTTTTGTGTACCAGGTAACATAAACTCCAATTGCAGAACTGGTTGCACATGAATAACAGCTAATGTGTATTGATTAGGAGTCATACAGAGAACTTAAGGAAGCCTGACAGCTTTGTACAAAAGAAGCTAACATTCTAATTTATTTCAGTGGGTGTAGCCTTATTTTTAACAAACTATCAAAACTAAAGTTGGGCAATTTAAATGGTTACCAAATCTTCAACTTATTTTCCAGCAACATTGTGAAGTGAATAAAATTTATATTCATTTTTTTATGGTGATTAATTAATATAGTGGCAGGATAATTAATACAACAGAATAAAAAATATGTTTTTGTAAATGATTCATTACTGATAGTAATATTGGGCCATGTTTTGCACTTAGTTTTTCTTTTACATGACAATCTTTATAACTTAAGATTGCATATGATGCAAAATTAAATAGTTTTGCTTTTAAATTAATTTTCAAAGAAATTCTGAGGATCATAGGACAATTATCTGCATTACTATTAAAGCTATAGCAGATAATGTATGTGTTATGTTAAGCAATAGATATTACCAGAGTTATAAATTTAGTTACCAGATAATCAATGATACAACAATAACATTAGCTAAAGTAATTTGTTTCATTTATACAACCTAAAATATTTTGCTTGGTAACACTAGGCAGACCTTCACTTTCTGAAGTAATTACAAGTGTTACTAAACAGGACAGCCGAAAACCCAAACCCACCTGTGTTTTGTTCATAGACCTATGTTATTGTATTCCCATTAAGTATTAAAATTATTTTTATAAAATTGGGATTTTTTTTTTTAATCAAATGAGTAATTCACCTAGAGACGATCCAGAATATTATATTTATTCCTCTTACAGAAAAGTCAAGAACAAAAATAAATCAGGAAATAATTACAATAAACTTTTTTTTAAAAATTTTAACGTAGTGATTTTCATTGAGTTGTAATTGAATGTACTTTTTAAGCGGTCAGAAATACTGACCATATATATTCAAAATATAAACTGCTTAGAAAATGAAGTTGAATCATTTTTACTTTCCGAACATGTACCATGTAAGGAAAGTATTGCAATCATGAAAAAAATCGACTTTGAGATTTTGATGTATTGACACGTTTTGAGGTCTTCTGAATTAATTTATGCTGTTTTTATGAGATGTGTGTCTATGATGTGTATGTATATGTGAGTGAACACGATAGCTCCTAAACAGATCATTCGATTGAGCTCAAATTGGACATATATGCTATTTTGGTGTATATAGGACTTATAGTTTTTCTACAGGGCTACGACAAAGATTTCTTTTACACTATGGCCTATGGGGGGAAATTCTTGAAAGTGCGCCATCGTTTAAATGGTGCATTCGATTGAGCTCAAATTCGGTATATATGTTATAAACCACCGTTGTAAGACCGGTATTGATTTTGGTGTATATAGGACTTACCCTAGTTTTTCTACAAGGCTACAACAAAGATTTCTTTTACATTATAGCATATGAGGAGAAAGTCTTGAAAGTGCGCTAGTGTTTAAATGGTGCATTCGATTGAGTTTCAATTTGGTATATATGTTTGAATTATTCATTGATTAAAATTTAAATGCTTGGTAATGATCTTAATCGTAAGGCTTGTGGTCTTGTAAGATCTTAATGGAAAGTCGAGTGGAGTCACTCCAGATTTTTTACTTCTTTGTGCGGAATATAAGGAAATGTAACCCAAAAAATTTCAGGAGCCAAACTTTGACGAAAAAAACCGATTTTTACCACCTCTAAATTTAATTTTATGAATTTTTTCACTGAATCTCTTCGTACACTAACATGCATGTACAACCCATTTTGACCAGTTTTTCCATGCCATCTGTACGTACGAATGCATGTGCAGATGGTGTACTCGCATATCTAAAAAACTACTGATCGTAGAATGTTGAAACTTAATATTTAGGATTGTTGTAACATGGAGTTGCCCAGACAGCACAGCAAACTTGCAGCAAGCTTGATTTATCAAGTCAATAAACTTGAATTAAGCTTGAAAATTTCAAACGTGTAAGCTTAATGCAAGCTTGAATCAAGTGTTCTAGTTTACACTTGCCCAGCTTGCATTAAGCTTGACATTTCAAACTTTAAAAAATTTCCTAAATACATGGGGCGCTGGTCGGCGAACTCGCCCCACATATTTTACTTTGCCACGCATTTTCCTCCTCTACGCTGAAATTTCAATTTAATTTAATCTGTTTCCATTGAGTGTTTGTGGCTGGAATAGAACCCGGGACCTTTCGGTTGGGAGTCAAGCTCGCTATCCGTTCAGCTACTAAGCTTCACGCAGATATGACTAAAGTTTGAAGTGACTTATCGTGCCGTTTTCTCGCCAGATTGATAAGTGGGCGATGTTTTATTTGCTTCTTTTATTTTTCCATGGGATACATCAAAATTAAAATAATGTTACGTGTGATTTAGAGACTCTACTAATAGGGAAATAAACATAATATAAACTTAAGAGCAGCATACGTTTTAAAACTTTCAGTAAAGCAACACTCATGAGCAATACTGCTGGCCAAAATCGAGACAAACGACTGATTTTGAAATCAATTTCGTACTATAATTGTATTTTATTTTGAAGAATTTCCATATTTGGAAATATATAATGGGTTTACTTACTTAACACAAATTTTGTGTTAAGTAATCTGAAATCAAAGAAACAGATAGTTAAACGTTACTTCGAAATGCTATATCACAGTTGCTAACATGTATGGAATACAAACACTTTAGTCATTTTTGCAAATATTTCTTAAAGTAACAAATAATTGAAAAATTTTGCTATTTTTTAACGCTAAAAATTCTCTTTACAAATGTGGTTAGTTATTTTCGTACATATTGGTATGCTATATCGATATAGAGCATTTCGAAGAATTAAAAATAAGTTTAAATTAATTTATACAAATGTAAATTTGAATTATTTTCATTGTTCATACTTTATAATTAAAAAATTATTTAACTTCTGAATTTTTTTTTTATCCTTTGTAATTTTATTTTAAAACTACAAAAGTGTAAGATGTAAGATTTTTGGGCCCTAAAATCTGTAGGCCCTGGGCAGTTGCCCCGTTTGCCCTGCCGGTAATATGGCACTGGAAATAAAATAAAACACATCTTTTACGTACTTCCAGCAAATTTGAGGACGCTAGACAATTAATGTCCATTCTCTTTCACAGATGGCACCATCACTGCGCACTTTGAAAGCTAAAATCAAGCTAGTATCACTTGTCAAGCTTAAATCAAGCTGTATTTAAGCTTGACAATTCAACTTGACTCCTGCAAGCTTGCTGCCAGCTTAAAATGAGTTGAACTGTCAAGCTTACATTAATACGTCAAATTCAAGGAAATGTCAAACTTGATTTAAGCTTATGTGCTGTCTGGGTGTGCACTTCCCCTTTCGGTCCCATTTGACTGGATAGTTTATCTACAGGGCTGCCCAAAAGATTTTCAATACATTACGCTCTATGGGCAGAAATTCATTAAAGCGTATTTTAGAGGTATTAGGCTGTTTCAGACGACTCAGAAGTGATATATGCTGTTAAGGCTTACAAATGAATTCCTCCATCGAAAAAAGTGTCTTTATAATGTATAGTTCTGGTACAGGAACATTCAAAAGATTTCCAATACATTACGGTCAATGGCAATTTTAGGAACATTCATCCATTTCAAGCACAATACCATCCTACCATATAGTTAGGTAATGGCCCAACTGCAGTCACATGCCTCCCTCAAGTATTACGCCAAAAGTTGCCAAGCTTGGCGACTTTTGGTGTACCTGTGTATCAGGGGCGTAGCCAGAAATTTTTCATGGGGGGGTTATGACTACTGCAACTCACATATATGCATACATGTGTGTGATAAAGGAGTGAAGAATATACATTTTGTATGGCAAAAAACTCCTCATGGGGGTGGTTATGACCCCCCTAACCCCCCCCTTGGCTACGCCTCTGCTGTGTATGTATTTAACTCTCAAATCTCAAAAACTGTTAATCATAGAATGTTGAAATTTCATATATAAGATTGTTGTGCATCTCGATTTTTGGTTCCAATCTACTGAAGAGTTCAATTACAGGAACACCCAAAAGAATTTCGATACATTATGGACATCTTCAATATAAGCATCAGTATAGTCAGTCATGGTTTGTTCCATGTCCAAAATCTCGCCATTTGTCGTTAACCTTGGCGAGTTTTGCTGAAATATCGCCAAATTTGGCAATAGTTATGTTTTGGTCAATGCGCAAAATCTCGCCATTTGTCGTCGACCTTGGCGAGTTTTACCGAAATATCGCCAAATGTGGCGATAGTCAGTCATTTGGTCCATGTCCAAAATATCGCCATTTGTCATCGTCCTTGGCGAGTTTTGGAGAAATATCGTCAAATTTAGCGATAGTCAGTCATTGTTTTATCCATGTCTAAAATCTCGTAATTTGTCGTCGACCTTGGCGAGTTTTAACCGAAATGTCGCCAAATTTGGAGCAAAAATTATTTCGCATAACTAAAACTTTTAACCGTAGAACTTTGAAATTTTGTATCTAGAACTCTTGTAACATCTAACTGTGCATCTCATTTTGATTTCAATCAACTGGGCAATTTATATACAGGGTCACCTAAATGACTTCAAATACATGAAGGTGTATAGATATATTCAATTCATTGAAAATCTGTGGTCAATCATTACTTTGGCTATCCTCAATATCTCGCAAACTAACTCAAGCTTGTGAGCTTTTGTGAAATATCGCCAAATTAAGTGTCAGAAGCAAACCTTTAAAATTGAACCAGCTTGGCGATATCGAAATATTTGGCTCGAAATCGCTCGACCTTACTATTACTGCAGTATTTTATCTCAAAATAAGTTTAGATGAAGTGCGCCGAACAGTAGCGTAGCCAGGATTTTATTTAGGGAGGTGGGGGGGGGGTATCAAATTGTAAGCTAAAGCCCAGACAGCACATAAGCTTAAATCAAGCTTGACATTTCTTTGAATTTGACGTATTAATACAAGCTTGACAGTTCAATTCATTTTAAGCCTGCAGCAAGCTTGAGAAGTCAATTTGAACTGTCAACCTTGAATACAACTTGATTACAGCTTGAAAAGGAAGCTTGCGGGGATGGCGCCATCTGTCGCTGGACATTAAATAAAGAAAAGTTGTGTTTTATTTTATTATCGCACAAAACCTGGACATTAGAACACCAAAGAGGAAGGAATGAATGGGATTAGCCCCTGTGAAGTGTAACACGAGGGGAGTTTTAGTTTTATTTACATCTAATTAACATTAGTAATTCCGTTAACTAATTAATTAGCTCTAAAATAAATTTTAATATAATTAACACAATTTAGTTAGTTAAGACTCATAGATCAATAAACAAGGTGACAATAAGTCCCCAATTTTTTTTCGATTTGTCCTCAAAATGTAAAAGAGCAATTTGGGAACGATTTTTAATTATTAAAATTGTTTTTAATTGTTAATTATTTTATTAATTATGTAATGTCCCCAATTTTGTTTCGGAATTGGGGACTTGTCCTCAATTATACGTTCAAAAATATGGTCACCTTAGTCTAAATAAATTCGCAATGTTTGCGATTTTTGAAAATATTTTACTCAAAACCATAAAATTTTCATCTTTTGACCCAATACGGATTATAAATATATAAAATATGGAAAATAACGCCTAATCTACATGCTGAATTCAAGGTATCAAAGCCGTTTAGGCGGCATACGCTCCCTTCATTGGTAACCCGGACGATGATGAGCACTGGCATTTCCAGGGCCTGACTATAAACACTCTTTTGTCTTTTGTGCCCAGGGCGCTTTTCAAATTTGTGCCCCTATATATCACTCTAAAACTCCATTTTTAGTGCCAATTTCTGGATTGTGTGCCCAAGGCACATGCCCCAAGTGCCCGTGGCGATATTTAGGGCCTGCGCACTATTCGTTCTCGCCGTCAGCTTCAGACGACTGTCACTCATTCAAAAGTCCGCATCACTCAGCAATGCCCACAACAAATGGGTTCACGAACAAAAAATGTTCACAACGCATGGAGTAGCTAGCATTCTCTTCAAGTCCATAATGCTTGGCTAACGTTAAACATAGCCGCCAAACCGCTCCCTATCCGGAGGCCAAGACGCCTACGCTGCCCAACCACGCCTTGGACGACCACGGGGGCTCTGTCTGGGCGAGGAAGCATATGCCTCGGTCAGGTGCTCCAGCCTGACATGAGGCGAAGCCCCCAGTGGCTTACCTCCCCAAGTCACACCTTGTCCTCATTTTTATCGACCTACCCTATGGGGATGAAAGGTGAGTCAAGCCATGCCCAGCTTCGGGAATCAAGCCCCGGTAAAAAACACTGTGCAGCATGGGCCAGTACAATAAATCCGCTAACCATAAAGAGCCACCGAGCTTCAACGCATAATGCTAAGAAACAACATTAAATGCCTCCGTCTGACTCTATGAGTCAGGGGGACTAGTGTAGGACAGCACGCGATATCAACAACTCGGTGGGCAATTCACAGGACGCGCAAAAGTGGGACAGCTTTTGTTCCGTCGGATAATGCCTTAATCTTACCACACTGATTTCCATTTCACGCCTGATTTCCATTTCAACCTCCCACCCCAATCAATGGGATCAAAACTACCTTCCCCCGCCTCAAACAACTACCGCCACCAAAAGAAAAGGAAAAAAACACGCGTTCCCTGATCCAGCCTGTTGTCACAGTCGTGTTTAGTCGTCGATTCCTAAAATCCTAGGACATGTTGTTCGAAATAGGCGCGATTTGTGATCCGCTATACCGTACAGTTGAGGTTGGATTAGTGGATTGATTTGTCCATTTTCAATCGGTGACGTGCGCCCTTGCCACGTTGAGAGGCAACCTTTCGACGAATCTTCAATAGTAAGTGTCCATCCCTATTTTAGATAGTTACAGCCTGACCCCTGACTCACCTCTCTATCAATTCCGGGCAACCACTTCAAGATTAAAACTTTTTACCCGCATTGACTCCAAGATTAAAAAGCAACAAAAAACGTAGCAACATCTACACCGTTTGTACGAGCCGCTTGAGAATTTTTCATAATTATGTATAAAAAAATATAGAAAACCTTCTGCGCTACTTTTAAAAAAATCTGAAAATCCACTAAGTCCGTTCCCTAATTTTCGGAGGCGCTTGTTTTTGCTATTTTCATCTCAGCTACTTTTTTTATATCCGAGAATAAAAAAAAACAAAAAGTAACTGGATTAAAAAATTAGACTCTGCAAGAGACAACTGATGTCACATTGGAAAGTTCAACGGTCTTCAGGCTTTGAAGGGAAAGTTACGATTTCAGTCGTTTTAAAGAAACAGTTTTTTTCAAGATAACATTAGTTTAATTTTTTGTTTCATTAAATGATCGTCTGCATGATGACATTGATATAGATGTCCTGTATTCAACAAAATACGAAATTGTTCGAATACAAAAGGTTTCCTGACGCGTTTCCAGAAGAGCAATGGAATTCGATGTGAAGTATATAATATAAAAATTGAATACGCAGTTAAATTTATTTTAGGTGGACGAGGATTAAATATATTGAGTGATAGTCCCATATTTTTCGTCAAATAGGTTTTTTCTAGCGCCCATTGCTATTTGCCTCCACACCGGGGTTTTGACCTTCTAGTTAGTAACAGGGTGCGAAATTGACGGGGTGATGCCGGGGAATCGTCCCCAGGCTGAAGTAATGTATTCCCTGGCTTGAGAATTATTTAAATTGATCCCTGCCAGGGATACTATTTATCCCCTGCTAAAGGTAATTTTAAACTGGTGAGTGAAGATTTGGGCTTGAAGTTCAAGAACTCAAAATGAAGGTTGTTATCGTTTGTTACTATACATCTAAGGCGACTGCCTTAAATTTCTCTTTTCTGTCTCTTTTCTAAGCTAAAACCCCTCAAGGGTGGCTTCAATACAGGTACAATTGTATGTAGCTTGTGTATCTGTGATTCCATAAGAACAAGCAATCTAATGACTTTAGTTTGAATATAAGTCCAGTTCCACCACATGTCAGCGACTGCATCTTGTCAAGTAATATCATGTGAGATAATGCACTTGTGCACCTTCCCCTCTCTTGATTCTTTTTTCAAGTGGTCCCCCCCCCCTGGAGAAGATATTCAGTTCGCAACCTGGTGTAGTAATAGTAATGCTTCTTAATAGTCCAAAAAACTTCGCAATGCTTGAGCACTTTACCGGACGACACCGTTTTTAACCTGCACAATCGTTTTCGGGAGGTACAGTCGCCTGGCCTGCATAATTACATAAGCAATTTCGAAAAATCCCTAATTTATATAAAGGACAAATGTTCAAATACTTACTTCCTTCCACACAGAGTTTCAAGGGAATATGGCGCTATCACCCTGTAGGGCGAATGTAATATTATCACCTATACCAGTAGTTTCCTTTCCCTGGGGGGGGGGGGGGCGCAGAAAGGCGGGAGGGGGAAAGCCCCAAGGAAGAAAGCAAAAGTGGAAAAAGATAAAGCACATTTTAAAAATATATTTTCCCAAATTTTTTTTATTTATTTATTTTATTATTACTCCAAAAAAATACCTTTTTTCGCGTAAATTTTTTTTTACACTTTTCCGTAACATTATTTTTGGAAAAAAGGGGGAATAAATTTTTGTTTGTTTTAAAGGAAGGGGGGCAAACTTTCCCGGGCTTAAAAAGTGGGCCTTTTCAGAGCTACATAATCCTTTGCCGAGTTTCCCCCCACCCCAAATTTTGGGGCTTTAAAAGAAGGTTTGATACCTTTTTGAAAAGTGGTACCCCAGGAAGCTGTAACGGACCGCCCCAGAGGACTTTTGGAATATTTTTTAACGTGCACGTTACACGCAGTGGGACAGGGTCTTTAGTGATAGGTCGGAAGAAACCCACAAAGTTCTGGTTACGAGTTTTAAGCCTTAAACCCCTGTTCACCCACGGCCCCCCAAAATACATGTTCATTGTTGAAGAATAAAAAAAAAACTGTATCTATGCTGTGAAAAAAATGAAAGGGGAGGTGCGCGCCCTCACCCTAATTAAAACCAAAAAACCCCGCCCCCCAAAAGCGATTAAAATAAGACACTTAAAGAGTAATGGTTTTTCTTATCTAATCGGGCTATAAACACATAAAAAAATGGGGGGGATTTGGGTGGGTGCCCAAGGTCCCAAAGGGGTTTTGATTTCCGCTCGGCCCGTGGATTAACGGTTTTGGAAATTTTGGCCCATTTTCTCCAGAGTTAAAGTGAATACGCGTAAGAACTAAGAAGCCTGGGAAAAACCTCCCCAAGGAAGCCTTAGGGAAATACCCCCCTGTCGATTTGCTTTAAAACACTACACCAAATTTTTACCCCCTTTAAGGATTTTCTATTCTACGAAATTCCCTTTTTTCTTCTGGGAAAAAAAAAAAACTTCGTAACATTTCTAATTTTTAAATATTTTTTAATGATTGTTTTAATAAAGTTTTCCGAACCCAAATTTTCCCCTTTTTCTAAGAATTTTATTGGGCCTTTTTTGTCTTCGGTTTTTTGAAAGGGAAATTTTATTCGGTGAAAATGCCCCCCGTGATTTTTTTAACCCCTGTTGCTTTAAGCAATTTTTAATTTATCCTCAACTTAATAAAAAGTGACCCTTCCCAATAAGCCGCAATCTGGATACCGATCTCGGTTAATCGAAAGTCTGTATTTAAAAGTTACCCACATCGT
>JAWZYV010016813.1:0-40438 GCA_038373885.1 Cheiracanthium punctorium | reverse complement strand
AGAGACGTGCTTTAAATTTTTATTTAAAAAAATTGGCGCAAGGACATCTGATTCGGCTTGGGTATGATATAGATATAAATTTGTTGGGGGAGACGGTCCTTGACATCGTTTGATATTTCAGGGGATGACGACCTTTAAAGTGTTAAAGCAGGTATGGGCAATCTTTGAAAAGGGTTGGCCTAAACTTTCGGATTTTAGCAAAGTGGCAGGCTGTATAATTGGGATTTATATGGGATATTGAATGGTCTATACGGAGTTTTCAAATGTTCCGCGGGCCGGATCAAAAGCCGTGGCCCGCGATTGCCCATATGTGTGTTAAAGTGTAATATTCCAGCCTTCGAAATATGTTTGAGGAATTTGTTTCTATTTAGCTTATAGAACTTCAGATACAGACATTTTAATATTAGTCAGCTTGAAATATTTGAAACCGAAAGTAACATTCTGCTATCGGAAGTGAATCGCATTTCTGCGCATGCAAACGGGGATAGGGTTTGAACTGAATGACCTTTGTCGGACATGCATCCCCCCCCATGGTGCCCCTCTGCAAACTTAAAAAAAGGCGCCCCTTTTGTGCTCTAGATCAGTGGTTCCCAAACTATGGACAGCGACCCATTGTTGGGTCACGGGAGCAATTTCGGTAGGTCGAACTTTAGTATTTTATATATATAGTAAACTATACTATTTTATATAGCCTATATTGGTTATCGTTATGTAGTAGTGGGTCGCGGAAAAAAAATATAGTTGAAGATTTTTTGAAGAGAAGGATAAAAACGTTTGGGAACCACTGCTCTAGATCAAGATTTTCTCAGCTTTAGTTCGAAATGGCCCCCCTTTCGACGATGGTACCCAGACTTTGCTTAACGTGCCACGCCGCCCCTGCTCAGAGCTTAGAATTAAAACAGATAAAATTTGTTCATATCCAGTAAAACATGTTAACAATGATCATAAAAACAAAAACGCTGAAGATCAATTTCATTAAATATGGATACTTTAAGTAGCAACTTTCTTTTAAGACTTGAAAAATGAATTTAGTTTATCATTTTTGGATTTTTCTTTAACCTTCATTTAATTTCGTCATTTTTAAGCATATTTTATTTAGACCCTTCAAGGCGTAGCTTGAAAACGAGCAAAAATATTTTTCTTTATATGGTAGCTGTTTCAATGACAAAATTAATGATACTAAAATTATAAACGCAACCTATATGGAAAAACATTTTATTCCTTTGTTGTGTCGCAAAGAAATTAAATTAAAAAAGTTGAAGCTGTATTAAGTAAAATTAGTAATACTAATTATTATTTAGTTTATTTCAAATTTTGGGGTAAAAAACATATTTCTTGTGAATAGTATTTCGTTTATATATAAGGAAAACAAAGGAATAATCGGTGTGTACCTGTTCTTCGTACGGAAAAGATCAATTACATGGCTCATCCGGATTAATTGTGACTTAACCCTGTCCGGAGAATCAAAATATTCGGATTTTCAAAAAACTTTAAAATAATCATATCAGTTCATATTAAAAAGAAATCTTGCTAAAACATTTAATAGTTCACTTAGTGGTTAAAAAATTGAAGCAGATAAATAAAACCATTAATTAATGTGAACTTATGCATTTTAAGGGAAGAATTTACATACGTATTTAATGAACAATATCTAAATACATATGTACTTACATAATACTGTACAGTTTATACATTATCACAATTTAATGCAGTTTAAGTAATCTAAAAAATATTTTCATGTGTGAAAGAATTATAATTAAAGAAAATCTAAATAAAACTTGCAAGGTTTGAAGTTGAATAAATTTTAAGCGTTTACTTTTGTAAGCACAAAATGAGGCATGAACCAAAACCAAAGTCACATATAGTAAAAGCAAGCAGGAAGCTGTTTTGGGTCTAATATGGAAACCTTTTATCTGGCTCATAGCAACAATTAGGCGACAAAATAGAGGTTGAGAAAAATTGATTTAAATGTTTGCACCAGTCGGCACTGGAAATGGATTCTCTTATTAATATATCCCTTTAACTCCCCCACCCTCGTGAGTAGTACAAAAAGGACAGTTCTGCTCAGGCGCAGCCCATGTTAAAGAAGCGCAGCCGAGCGCAACCGTCCGGATGAGTGGGTTAGCTGTGCTGGGACCGGATGCTGGAAGGGTTGATAAGAATTTTTTTCCTTTAAGTGGAATAATTTTTTCAAATAAGGGGACTTAGAAAAATTTTCAGACTCTCATGTATTCTCTAATGAAAATAAGGGACTTTGACATATTTTTAAATGAACTGTATTTTATGGATTAAACTGTTAGCCCTTACAACACTTTATGTTCTTGTCACTGTTAAACATGTCAAATATATTACTTACCTTTTAGAAGCTCCTTTAATTTCTTACTATGCTTTATGAATAACTATTTGGACGTACTTGGAGCCAAGTACGGCTCCCGTACACTTTACCAAGTCAAAATTATTTTTTTCATCACTAACGACGATGTTTACCTTTTGCCGGCCGTTCGCGGAATGTTGTGTTTACACTTTTTCCCGCCAGGCGGCTGAACTTCCGCGAACGTGTTGCTTTGAGATGACGTTTTCCCGGTCATGCTCATTACCCGTATTTTTACGGTAACTGCGTAGTGCGGCAGGTATAAATACTTGTGCAAATGTGTAGCGTTGAGCTTACTTAAAACTTGTTAAGAACTCGTTCAAGAACTTACTTAAGCTTCTTAGAAGCTTGTTTAAACTTGTGTTAGCTTACTTGTACTTGTTTGTGTCTTTTATGATATGAAAGTTCCTACGCCGTTGCGATAAATATGTCTGTTATCTGTGATATTTTTTATGCATCAATAAACAAAGTTATTTTAAATCTTTTATGTGTCATCAATCCTAGTCATTTTTACACACTGCCAAGTTTCTTAGATTCCACTGTGCTTTTAAGCTTTTAACTCTCTGCATTAATTTTAAATAGTGTTAGACTATGTCGCTTAGTGAGTGAAGAACCTGATAATTTATTTTTAAGTCTCACTTAGCGAACATAAACCTGAAATAAAAAATATTATTATAAATGAGGTCCCACCAACCGCCCGGTAGAACTTCTACCGCCTCATTTTGAATGTTTACTTTTCAAATAAAAATTATTCCACTCAAAGGAAAAAATTCTTATCACCGCTTCCAGCATCCAGTCTACTTCCGCTCCTCTTCCGGTCTCAGCACAGGGGCAACATCCGAACGGCTGCGCTTCTTTAACATGGGCTGCGCCTGGGGTGAACTCTCACTTATCTACTACTCCCGTGTTTATGTTCTGTCAAGCCTACAGGAGGGGCATCTACCCTATAGGGGGGCTTGGGTGGAGGACATTTTAAGGGAGTCTAATGCATATTCACGTAACATCAAGAGAAAATCGCCCAAAACTCTAGACCACTAGATCGACAGCCACGCGAGGAGAAAGAATTCCGAACCTGCACACTAAGACGCTTCCCAGTGCTCAGCTTTTTATAAATTCAGCCATTCGTCGGCATGATTGAATAGAAAAGAAAGACTAGAACTACTGTAAATTCACACTTCAATGTATCCACTGCTTTTTCTTTTTAATGCTTTCTACTGGGATCAAATTTCATCATGCTGTTATTCATTTTAACGAGAACTACACTCTCATTACAAAAACTGCCCAGAATACAGATGTAGGTTTAAATGACATTAAATTATGTAAAGTATCGGTATCGGCCGATACCATAAATTAAAAGTATCGGTATTGGCTATTTCTGAAAATGAATTTATAGGTAAAGTATCGGTATCGGTCATCGGTGAAAATGTGGTATCAGTCGATCCCTAGTTTTTAGTAAAAACTACGAAGAATCTGTTGCACTTAACACGTATGAAAATCAATATACTTAATTAATTTAAAAATAATGAAGAATAAATGGGTATGAAAATAGTCATGAAAAAATAGGTAATGTAGGTATGAAAAGTTTAGAGCATTTTCTATTTAAAAATAGCAGCAACAAATTTGTTTTTTAAAAAATGTTTCACTGGTATATATCTTTGAATAAAAAATCATGATTTGCAGTGACAATTTCTTTAAAGAAGTATAAAAAGTTTACTTTTTTTCACTTATTACCTGCAGAGATACATTGTTTTTGAACTTGATATATGAAAACAGAATGTATAAAAGGATGACTTGGCAGATTTTTTTTTTTTTTTTTTTTTGTAAATTATTTTTAATGCTGTTAAAGTTATTTACCCCGAAAAAAGAGTGACTCAGAATTACCCTATGGGACCCTACATTTATCAAAATAGTGATCAAAGTAATAATTAATTTGTCCAATAAAATCGACTTCGAATTCAACACTCCACTTGTGTGCTGCCCGTCGCAATACTTTAACGTTCGGACTCTGATTTTTCCGTTCGGAATGCAATAAAAGTTGGGAGATCACCGTAGTCAAGGCAACCACACACAAAAAAAAAATCAGTCGTAAACTAGTTCGACAAGGAAAGTTGCTCGGATTTCCTTTAGTGTGCTACCCCTATAGAGAATGAAAAATGAATCAAAAAAAGAAGTACAATAGTTAATTTATGAAAAAGTTATTTGTTATTGACTAATATTTTAGCTTCTTTTATAATAATTAAAATGTCTAGCAGAAAAGGTTATAGAACTCTAATGATTCTTATAAGCTGAAACCAAAATTAACCACCACCATAAGCACTTACACGTGGCAGATAAAATATTTATAAAATGACCGAAACATGATTGATTTTTTTTTTTTTTTATTCGGGAAAGAAATAATTACTTTCATTAAATTTCTGTTTTACATTTTGGAGACCAACTGTAAACAGCTCTGAAATTGTGAATGTTTGATCACCTTATGATAAAAGTGAAAACAACACAATACACACAAAAATATTGAGTATGAGACTTTAAAAGCAATTATGTAAGGAATTGCGAACAAAGAATGCATGATTAGAAACAGGTACATTTACATAAAATCATAAACAGCAATCAAAATGCTTCTAGTTGCACAATGCGTTTATTAAAGGCTATGAATGATCTTTCCTAAGTCAGAACTTCCTCTACTGCTTCGGAAGTATTTGTTTCCATACTGAACACATATCTTTATCCGCGTTTCTAGAAATATGCAGTTAAGATTTCTTTTGACACAAATCTCACACATAATGATTCACACCTTGTGTGTGTAGGGAGATGTGCCCTCACATGTTGTTCTTCATACAATTCCGTCTGAAATATGTCTCTCACACAGCATTTCCATAACATTAAGGTATAAAGATTATGTACAATCACTTATTTTTGCGAGCCCGTCGTAATTGCAAAAATTAAATCCTCACAAAATACTTTTTTTGGGCTTTAAATAATAAAAGAAATCAGAAATTTGTCACTTACCAAAATTTAATGATTTATTGCACAGTTACAAACTCTTTTTTGACACTTTCTTTATTTTCTTTTTTACAACTCTTTCTTGAATATTAAGCAACACTATCACTAATTGAATGCAACTCATTCACTAACAATATTTATACAGTAGCCCCTCGTTTCATCACGCTTGTGAAGAGACATGAAAAATGTGCGATATAACAGGTGCAGGGGAGTTGTGATGGGTAATAAGATGAAATTTTATATAGTACATAACATTATTTTATACATATTTATACAGTAGCCCCTTGTTATATCGCGCTAGTGAGGAGACATGAAAAATGCGCAATATATCCGAGGGCGTAATGTAACAGGCGGAGGGGAGTCGTGATGCCTGATAAGATGAAATTTTACTTTTATGGTCAGATGCATTTAAACTATAATAAAATTAATCGTGTAAGTACTGTTATGAAAGATAATCACTTAAACAATAAATGTAGAAGTTTATAATACCCTTTTAAATTTGTGTTAGGGTACACATTCCATTTCATGTTGAAGAAACTATCCAAAGTCATTTTGATTTGATTTTTCTCTCAAAACTAGTTTTTCAGCAAAAATCAGTAAGCGAAAATTTATTAATCGAATCTCTTTTGTGTGGATGGAGTTGTATTTATAAAATGTACTTATGCTTCTCATGTAAAGTAAAAGAGTACAGAAAGCAAAATTGGGAGACATAGACACAGTGCGATATATCCGAATGCGCGATATATCGGGGAGCTTTATAACGAGGGGTTACTGTACCAGCTTCTTTGAGGGAATCCAAAATGAGGAGGGTGGTGAGGATGAACGTTTTGGACGAAAGGAAGTTCCTTAAAATGCCTTATGTAAAATAGGTTCTATATTGAGATACTTTGGGGATCTTTAAACTTTCTGCTGTTCATATAAAAAATTCAAGTCTCAGCTCGCGAAATAACCGATATTACGGCTCGCAAAAATACGTAATTTTACAGTACTTGTTTAATTTTCTATAATAAGAACTTTTTTGTTGCATATGTAACAAACACGATTTTATCGCAAATGTGTATAAGGATGTCTCAAGTGTTCTTCTCAAGAGAATGTTTATACACATCACTCACAGTGTTTCTTTTTTCTTTTTTTTTTTTTTTTCAGGTAAACACTCTGTTCAAGCGTGATTCGTTACAAAACCTTTTCTAACATTCTCAACTGTGTGGATATGAAGATGTCTATTAGAATTTTCCTTCTGAGGGAATTCTTCCTGATAGACAACACACACATAGACTGTCTCTCCTACGTGAGTATGAAGATATCTATTCAAGTGTTCTTCCCAAGAAAATCCTTTTTGACATACGTCACACACATTAAGGATTCTCTCCTGTGTGGGTACAAAGGTGTTTATTCAAGTTTTCTTTCTAAGAGAATCCTTTCTGACATATGTCACATCATAGGGTGTCTCTCCTGTGTGGGTATGAAGATCTTTACTCAAACTTTCTCAGATAATCATTTCTGACATATGTCACAAGCATAATGTTTCTCTCCTATGTGGGTACAAAGGTGTTTATTCAAGTGTTCTTCTGAGAGAATAAGTTTTAACATGTCACAACCATGGGGTTTCTCTCCAGCATGAGTACGAAGATGCACATTCAAGTTTCCTTTCTGAGAGAAACGTTTATGACATATGTCACACATATAAGGTTTCTCTCCAGTATGAGCACGAAGATGTCTATTCAAATGTCCTTCCCGAGAGAATCCTTTCTGACATATATCACACACGTAAGGTTTCTCTCCTGTGTGGGTACGAAGATGAGCATTCAAGTTTACTTTCTCAGAAAATCCTTTCTGACATATATCACACACATGAGATTTCTCTCCTGTGTGGGTACGAAGATGTCTAATCAAGTCTTCTTTCCGAGAGAATCCTTTCTGACATATGTCACAAACATAAGGTTTCTCTCCTGTGTGGGTACGAAGGTGTTTATTCAAGTTTTCTTTCTGAGAGAATCCTTTCTTACATATGTCACACATATAAGGTTTTTCTCCTGTGTGGGTACGAAGATGTGCATTCAAGTGTACTTTTTCAGCGAATGCTTTCTGACATATATCACACACATAAGGTTTCTCTCCTGTGTGGGTACAAAGATGTGCAATCAAGTTTACTTTGTCAGAGAATCCTTTCTGACATATATCACACACATAAGGTTTCTCTCCTGTGTGGGTACGAAGATGTCTAATCAAGTGTTCTTTCTGAGAGAATCCTTTTTGACATATGTCACACATATAAGGTTTCTCTCCTGTGTGGGTACGAAGATGTCTAATCAAGTTTTCTTTCTGAGAGAATCCTTTCTGACATATGTCACACATATAAGGTTTCTCTCCTGTGTGGGTACGATGATGTGCATTCAAGTTTACTTTCTGAGAGAATCCTTTGTGACATATGTCACATATATAAGGTTTCTCTCCTGTGTGGATACGAAGATGATCATTCAAACTTACTTTCTCAGAGAATCCTTTGTGACATATGTCACACATATACGGTTTCTCTCCAGTGTGAGCACGAAGATGTCTAATCAAGGTTCCTTTCCAAGAGAATCCTTTCTGACATATATCACACACATAAGGTTTCTCTCCTGTGTGAGTACGAAGATGTGTATTTAAATGTTCCTTCGGGGTGAATTTTTCTTCACACATGTTATATGGCATAGTGTTTCTCTCCTGTGTTCATGCAATGGTGTTTCTTGAAACTTTCTAATTGTTGATGTATCTATTTTTTAAATATCACAGTTTGTGTTTTGAAGAAGATTCTAGGTGTGGACAACGTAAGGTTTTCCTTCTTTGTACAAAATGTATGGAGATGCCTCACTGTTTGAAATATCATGAATGAATAAGATTTTGTAAACTAACTCACGTGCTTTCATTTGACTGCTTCTGATCCTTATTCATAATTTACTGCTTTACATTCCATAATATACAAAAGCACTGAGCATGAAAATTTTCGTGGAAAGAAATTGTAAATGTACTGGAAATCTGTAAGAAAATAAATGAAATAAATATAATGAAAAATAATTACAAGGAAAATAAATTATTTTGCAAATCTAAATTTCTTTGACTTCCTGAAATTTTGTGACAAAGAAAACAAGTTTAAACTTTGGAAATGAATTGAGACAAAAGGCGACCTAAAATAAAAACTAGTGTATAAAAAATTTATAAAAAAATTGAATTCTTTCAAAGAAAAATTAAAAACAAAGAAAACTTCTAGAAAATGTAATTTGAAAAATTACCTGTATTAACATCAGACATCGTGTTAATTATTTTAGGCATAATTTTTCATTGGTAACTATTTAGTGGTAGAGGCATAGATTTAATAAAATGGGAAAGTAGCCAGGTATGATGTCCTCACTAAACACTGCACTGAGAAGAAAATTTGGTCACACCCTGTGTTATATCTTGGAACGGGTTTTTCCATTCGGAATGCAAAAACTTGAAGATCGCCGTACTCAAGGCAGCAACAGAAAAAATCTGTTGAAAACTAGTTAGTTCAGCAAGGAAAGTTGCTTGGATTTCCTTTAGTGTGCTACCCCTATAGAGAGAGTGAAAAATCAATCAAAAATAGAAGGAAAAATATTATGAGAGAGCAGGCAGGGTGCATGTTTACAACAGCTTTTTACTGGTCCAGAGAAAGAAAAAAAGGAAAGATAAATGTTAGAACGGACAGCGCAGACTTTGCGGAGAGATGGAAGTAAGAGTTCGAGAGCAAGGTTTGTAAAAATTATCATCCCCATAGATGGAGTTTTCAAGTAAAATGAGCAGATGAGGCAAGATGCTGCGAAGTTGGTGAATTCGAGATCGCGTAAGTTTCTGAGCCATGACCTGGAGACTCCTTTCTGAATGCTGGAGCGGAAGCAAACAGATGGTCATATCGTAATCTGCAAATAAGAATCCTAAGGAGTCCATGCGTAGCCTGTGAAGAATGGGCATAATTCCGCGATGATTGAACCAACTGAGCGTGCGACATTGGAGCCACTTAAGGCTACCGAGGACAGATGCAGATGAGCCGACATACCTGAAGAGAGTGTCGGATCCCCAAATGGAAATTATCATATCATTTCCAGGGATGCCAACGTGCGCAGGCATCCACTGCAGAATACTGTTGCAGAACACTGCAGTTAAATTGGACTTCCTGAAATTTTGTGACAAAGAAAACAAGTTTAAACTTTGGAAACAAATTGTGATAGTAGGTGAACTAAAATATAAACTAGTGTAAAAAAAAAAAAAAAAAAAAAAAAAAAAAAAAAAAAATTATAAAAAATTGAATTCTTTTGAAGAAAAATTAAAAACAAACAAAAAAAAAAAAATTCTAGAAAATGTAATTTGAAAAATTACATGTATTAACTCCAGACATCGTGTTAATTATTTTATGCATAATATTTCATTGGTAACTATTTAGTGGGAGAAGCATAGATTTAATAAAATGGGAAAGTTGCTAGGTATGATGTCCTCACTAAACACTGCACTCAGAAGAAAAGTTGGTCACAACCTGTTATACATCTCAGAACAGCGATGGCATGGCAAACGTAAAGTTAAAAATGGCTGCCAGAATTCTTGTAAAACTAAAATTTTCTGTATGGTACTGTACTTGTTACACTACTTTTTTAAGAAGTAGCACAATAGACATAAAACTACAAAGAAAATAGCGACTACTGTAGTTTATTTGCAGCATGTTAATTTCTACCCTCGAAAATGGCTTTCAACTTTGAGGACATCATTGAATTTGATTCTTTAAAGTATTAAATTTTCCCATGACTATGATAGATAAAGGTTAAATATATATAGGGACACAAAACAATATCAATTTCATAAGGCAATTTATGTCTGCACAGAGCACTGTAACCCCCCTCCCCTGAAAAAAAAAACCCTTCTGTGATGAAGAATGCACATGATTCAAACTGCTTCCCATATGAAATGATATCTCTCATCCAAAGTACACCAAAAACAAATGATCATCACTGACATTGGCAAATGATTCAAGAGTGCTTATTGGATAATACCACGTGGTCACCGTGCATGAAGAGTCTGGTTATATACAGGATGATTATAATTAAAGTTCCACTTCAAAACGATCAGAAAAGGAATACTACAGGACATGATGTTATGAAACTTGGGAATTGTGTAAAGGTGGTCAGGGGATTTATTATCGGTAGAAAAAAAGTTAAAACATTCAAAACTACGGGCAAGGACTATTTAAGGGGTGAGAGTCTAGGGGTCCCCCCCCGAAATTTTGATTTTTGTTACGAAAATGATAAGGATATAGTGTCTTTTCGAGAAAAGTACTGCCTCTTTTACCGTTTGGACCCCCTCTCCAAAATGTTTTTCATGGGACAGTGGCATAGTTAACGCCACCAAATATGTCTACTGGTTGCAAATAAACACTGCGAACTCATTGGCATGCTCAAGAAATGCTGAGTGCTTTTAAAATAAATCCTAATGTTATAAATATCAAAGTAATAAATAAATAGAACATTATTATATAGAGTTATTACACAACATTAGTGTAAAACAAACAGTTTGCTGAAGCAAGCTCATTACGTAATCAACAGCTGGCCGTCCGGGGGGAAAAAAGTGTTTACTTTTAATTGGAGCCTCTTCTCACACATCGAACATTCTTTTCGCTTTAAAGGCACGTGGTAGTCTGTCCGAACTTTTTGCGAATGCAAGAAATTTTTTAGAAGTTATTTTTTTATTTCTATAAATTCGCCTTTGTGAATATAAACATTGATATGTTTTATAGGAAATAGGACACTGATTATTTGAAAATAGAAATTGCCAGCTTTGTAAAATAGCAGTAAATACTTTAAAACATTCTATGGGAAGGGGAACAAAAAGAATATTTTTTTTACCGTTTATCCATCTTCTCTCGAAATATATCAACTTAGTAGCTTTTTTAATAAATTAGGTCTAAGTAATGCAACATATTTTGTGTATATATATATATATATATATATATATATATATATATTGTTAAATAAGAAATTATTTTTGAAAGTATTGAATTTTAATCTGGCAATGACTTCTGACTGCTATCATCCCCCCCTCCTCTTCCACCGACGATCACGGCGGCGTTCCTTCATAAATTATGGTAAATTTACACTAAAACGTCAAGCAAACAATTCTTAGACTCAAAACTGGTATTTTAAAAGTAATTAGTATTGTTTTAATCATTATTGATCAGAACCGAAAAAAAAATATGACTTTCACATTGGTCTATCAAAACGAAAAAATACAAACATATTGTTTGAGCTCAGCTTAAACCCTGCCATGGCCACTATCAGCTTTTGTCATGATACCCCCAAAATTTGTAACAACCATAACCTAAATAAATTTCATGACAAATACTGTTTAAAGCATGAAATAGGATTTTTGTTGAAAGGACTCCAATAAATTGGACAAAACTGACTGAGTATATATGGTAAGGTGTGGGGTACCCTGCCATGGCCACTATCAGCTTTTGTCATGATACCCCCAAAATTTGTAACAACCATAACCTAAATAAATTTCATGACAAATACTGTTTAAAGCATGAAATAGGATTTTTGTTGAAAGGACTCCAATAAATTGGACAAAACTGACCGAGTATATATGGTAAGGTGTGGGGTGGCAAAGCTGACCGCCTTAGCAGCTAGTATAATATAATACAATAGTAATTGTTTACTACATTTTACATGGAATATTGCTCTTAGACTCATCAGCAATAAGGTTGATAAGTTGTTCAAAATAATATTTTTAAGGTTTAGAAATAAGTTGTTAAAACACAAAACCTCTATTTTACAAACAAGTTAAAAATGCAGCCAATAATTTATGTTTAATTAATAATTTTTAATAATTATAAAACAATAAGGTATCTAGAGTGATATAAAAACTCATTGTTGATACTTATGAGGATAATTTAAAAATACATCAGAAAATATTCTATCTGTAGTATTCGTAATTTTAAATTATTCTTTTAAAAAAAACCAATTGGTTTTTTTTGAGAAAAAAACCATATGGTTTAAACCATGGTTTAAACCGTGATTTAAACCAGTCGGTTTAAAACCATGCCAACCCTGCTATATATTGTAGTTTAGCTTATTTAATCATTACTCTATTTGTTATTTTATAAATCTGACTATTTTTTTAAAAATTCTAATTGAAATTTAAAAAATCTGATTTTTTTTTTAACACTGCGATTTCTGTTTTTATTTTCTAAAAAAGTGAGCATATCTCAGTGTTAAGCGGCTATAATGAGTTAAAGTTGTGGTGGATTGGCATTAATTGCATTTTTGTACAAAATAAAACTATTCCGCAAAGTTTTACTCACACATACTTAAATTTGAACAAAATATACCAAGATATGTATTAAAAATGCATGATTCGAAATGGGGGTTGTGGGAGAATAGAGTTCCCATTAAAGTACAGTAAGATAACAATTGCATGAATGAAGTAAAATAACATTGAAGAACAATTTTTTTAATACATTAAAAAAAAAAAAAATTAGTACTAATTCTTTCTTTTCCAGTGTTTAGAAGTTTTTTGTAGCAATCCTAAAATTAGGAATTCTTTGTGCACTCGACTTAGATCCATCCTGATTGTAGTGTGACAAGGCCACACCTGGAGGTGACAGCCACGGAGAAAAAGAATTACGACCACAGACTGGCTGGAGCCAAAACTAGCACTATTGTACAATAGGAGTGACAATAAAATTACCCCTATAAATTAAGAAAATTTATAAGACAGTGGCTCAAGTTGGATCAGAAATGTTAATAAGTACCCCTAATGGGGTTATCACACTAACGGTAAAATCCGAGCAACTTTTTGCTGGAAGAACTTTCCCGCCGGACTTGAGGTTTGCAAAAGTAAACAAATTTTCTCCGATGCCAAATAGTCATCGCATGTTAAGGTATCGCTGATTGGGCGCTTAGGTTATATCATTACCGCATCTTATTATCTGCATCTAGCATAACCCTTTCGTTGGTACATTTACATCGCATCGGTGGGGATTTGTTAATGATTGTTATACTTAAAATGATTAGTCACAAGGGGGAATTATGGGTCAAATACAACATCTTAATTTTTTTTAAGAATGAAAAATAATTTTAATTTGGCAGAGTAAACTTAAATAATGTAGCAAATAAAGTAATTAAAAAACTTTGTAAAAAACACACGTGTTTTTTACAAAGTTTTTTAATTACTTTATCGTTTAACACCAGTATTTTGAGTGTTTTTTCAGTAATGTAGCAAATATTTAAATAATAACTTTATTTAAATTTGAATTATTAAAGTTTTTGAGTGACCAGGAATTATACCCCAGATTCGGGTAATTATGGGCCACGTATGAGGTAATTATGACCTATTTTTAATGGTAAAACCTGAAAACATTAAATATTTTCAATCATGATTATTTAGCACACAAAAAGATGTCTTAATTATCTAATATGTTGTATTTAAGAAAAAATACACTGATTTAAATGTAGTAAGGTTTCTTTTTAAGATCCTGTTACAATTTGTTTGCTATGTTTATTCTGTTATTATCAACAACAAAGCGATTATTTCTATTTAATTTGATATTTACTTGTTTGAATTCTAAAGAGTTTAAATTGGGATAGCAAAAATTTCCTGCACTTTGCTCCAGAAATTTCATTTCTACTTTTTCGTTCAAAATCTTACTTATTTTCCCAATGTAAAATGGATCATTATCAAAAAACACAGCTAAATATTTATGCACTTCAAATAGAGAATGCATTGTAGCACCTTCTTAATATCTTCTAAAGAGGATTTTTTTTTGCAACTTCTTCCACCTTATATTAATTGTAATTTGACAGTTCTTCATCACTGTTACATCTAAGTTACAGTTAAAAGTATAATACAAAAAAATACAGTAGGATCTTTATAATGCAAACCTCGAAACGCAAGGTTTTGCATTATATAGAATTTTGCGTTATATGGATCATTCACTTATATCATTAAACTTCCCTAGTAAACATATTAAAATACATCTAGAACACATAAATATAATGCTTAAAACTTTTTTTTTAATACAAATACTACTTTAAAAATCAAAAAAAAAAAATTGAATTTATTTATTTACAGAAAAAATAAATAAATTGAAATTACCAAAAGCATTAAAGTTTGTTTGTTAAACAATATATTAATTTTGATTTGTTTTAGAATTTGCAATCTCTCAACAAATAACTTTTCTTGCAGCCTTTGAACAGGTAATAATTTTACTTTGGTTACGCAGTCTTGTGTTTCTAGGAATTTAAAATATTGATCTCTTATGGAAATTTCTTCTGCCAGCTGTTATGCTGATAATGCATGCATGGGAGAATAATTGTTTATTTTAAGCTTGGCATGTTGTGGGATTTATCTAATGTCTCAAAATTAATTCCCTAGGAAAGCAATTAAAAAAAAAAAGCAGATTGTAGAAATTTCTTAATTGTGATTTTCTCTGTTTACATCCGCAGTGTTAATGCGGTTTATGGAGAATTGCAGTTTATAGAATTGCAGTATATCGATCTTCTACTGTATATAACAGTTAAAGTAAATGCTAATATTATTTAAACAGAAATAAATAAAATAACACCTAAAACCATTACTGACAAAGAATTACCCCACTAAACTGGGGGACAAATCTAATCAATAAACTTAAAAAATTAATTTAAAAATAATAAAGGAAAAATAGGTATGTAGGTATGAAAAGTTTACAGCATTTTCTATTTAAAAACAGCAGCAACAAATTTGTGTTTTCAAAAATGTTTCACTGGTATGGATCTTTGAAAAAAAATCATGATTATAAGAGACAATTTCTTTAAAGTATAAAAAGTTTGCTTTTTTTCCCACTTATTACCTGCATAGTGTTAACGAAGTAATAATGGCAAATAAATTATTTGCCGTTTTAGATAGCTAAGTAAAATTTTTTAAAAATGTTTTTTCAGCTCTGAAGCCAGCATGGCATCTGGTAAAACAAAGAGAAGAACTGAAGAAGAAAACCGAGAATTCAATCAGGATTGGACGGAGTCGTTTGCATTCATATGCAACACAGACGGCCTTCCGACTTGTCTCATTTGCCACGAAAACCTCACACACAATACTATGGGGAAAAGGCTACGACCATATTAACAAACAAGGTACTTTATTAAACAACAATTACACACGGACAATTAATTACAAACACTTAGATAGACTGAGCGACGGAGACGTCTTCTCTCGTCGGCTGCAGTTAACGTCTCTCTCGATTACGCAGTAGGAAAGGAACATGTTATGCTTGCTAGGCGACTGCCGCGCCACACATAATGTAACGGCGTTAGCTAAGGAGTTTGCATTGAACTTCCTACATTCGGCCATCATGACCGCTAAGGCGACCTCGCCTGAAGTTACAGAACAGTTTATTTTTATTTATTTTTTTAAACAAATCAATAGCTTATCACTACAACAACAAAACAATCACTAGCTTATGTATTTAGAAAAAAGGAGCTTAACAATGAGCAGTACAGTTATACATTACCACAGGAAGAATAATATAATGCAAAACTTGAATACTGGAATAATGCTGCAATTAAGAAGTGCTAAAATAAAGAAAAGAAAATGAATTATAATAATTAAATTTTAAAGTCATTCGAAGGGTAAAGGGAAAAAAAAGGTTTCTCAATATAGTCTTAAGTCCTTCGGTGAAGAAGAAAAAAATATTGAACACAGTTCAAGTTATGTGTTCGACAGTGCTGGTCCAAGGTTTCATGAACTCTGCGCAGGTGGAGGTTTTGGATGGACCGTCGAAGAAAGCACATTTTTCGACATTATATGTGTCATTGTTTTTCACTTTTGTGACTTTATAGGGTCCAAGGAATTCTCGCTTCAGTTTTAATCCAGGACCAAATTGGGTTCGTTTGATTGCAACTAGATCATGCAATAGAATTGTGGAGCTTGCCTGCGTCGAAGGTTGTACGTTCGGCGATTTTCTTCTTGAACCTTTGAGATCTGTTGTTTAGCATCTTTACGAAGGTCGTCGCGGTGTTGTTCAAATGCAGCTTTTACCTCGTCGTTGATGAGTTCGAGAATTTTTAAGTCGTGTTCAGATTTCATTTTTGTGCCAAAAAGGAGTTCAAATGGAGTGGTGTTTATACTCCTTTGGAATGTCGAGTTTATGATTTGCTGTAAGGCGGGTACATGGGAATACCATTTTTCTGGATTGCCAACAGACAATTTGGAAAGAACAGCTATAATGGTAGTATTCTGGCGTTCAACCTGGCCATTAGATCTCGGTAGGCCTGCTGTGATGGAGATATGAACGATGTTTTGTTTGGCGCAGTATTCTTCAAAAGCGGTTGAGGTGAAAGCTGGTCCTCTGTCCGATATGATACGCGATGGATTTCCGAAGACCGATCTTTGATTTTCTAACCGTTTGATTACTTCTGCGGCGTCCGTTGATTTAGTTGGATAGAGCCATGTAAATTTTGTAAAGGCATCTATTACCACGAAAATATGTTTATAACGCTTGGAAGTGGTGGCAAGAGGTCCTAAATGGTCGACATGGTAGGTATGTAGAGGTGTATCGTCCTTGTCAATCGGGTGTAGCAGTCCGTCTTGCTTTCCACGTTTACGGTTGTTGAGAATACATGTAACACAATTTTGGATGCACTGTTTAATTTTGTCTTTTAAGTGTGGAATGAAATAGTCCTTGTTTAGGATCTCTTCTGTGCGGACAACAGCGAAATGACCACGTTCATGTGCTGCTTTGATGATGTTGGCTTGCATGCTCTCGGGAACTACCAGGAGGTCTTTGCCATTCACTGTTTTATACAGAAGATCATTTTTCACGATGTAGTTGTCATGAGCTGCGGTTTGAAGAAGCGTTTTTATCGCTGTGATATGTTCATCAGTCTGCTGTGCTTTAAGGAACTGAATATGAACACTGTTCTGAATGGTCATGCAACAGGGATTACGACTAAGTGCGTCGACATGAGCCATTTTTGAGCCGTTGCGATGTTCTATAGTAAAGTTAAAGTCCTGAAGGTATAAGGCCCATCTAGCGATACGAGTGTTGAGATCTTTTTTATTTAAGGTTTTGACGAAGGCATCACAGTCCGTGATAATTTTGAAGTGAGTACCTAAAACGTAAATCCGAAACTTCTTTAGGGCTTCAACAACGGCAAGGACTTCCAGCTCAAAACTTGTATACTTTCGTTCACTATCAGAGGTCTTTTTGGACATATAAAATACAGGATGAAAAGAGTTATCTTGCATGGATTTTTGCATTAGGACTGCCCCCAAGCCATCTATTGACGCGTCAGAGTGAATTTCAGTGGGAGAGTTCTGATTAAAAATACTTAAAACAGGTTGTTGTGAAAGTAAATATTTTAATTTTTCAAATGCGGCTTTTTGTTCAGCCTGGAATTGAAAGGGGGTGTCCTTACGCAAAAGGTCGCTAAGAGGTTTTGCTATGGCAGAATATGAAGGAATAAACTTTCTGAAATATCCGGTGAGACCTAAAAATCGGCGTACATCTTTAATATTTTTCAAATCCGGATAATTTAGGACAGCTTTAGTTTTCGAGGGGGAAGGAGACAGTTTACCGCCTTCTACTACATGGCCTAAAAATTCTATTTTAGTGTGTAAAAACTGGCATTTGCGGAAATTTATGTCTAATCCATAATCACGGGCTACATCAAGGACAATTTTTAAGCGTTCGAGAGCCTCAGACTCACTAGTAGCTGGGATGACAACATCATCCATGTACGGGAGTACAATGCCCTTAGCAATAAGTTCACGAAAAACAGCGTTTATATAACGCATAAAGGTAGATGGACATGTACTAAGGCCAAACGGCATAAATCGGAAGAGATATTGGCCTTTGTGTGTCACAAAACTAGTATAAGGACGGCTTTTTTTGTTTACGGGAACGTGGAAAAATGCATTTCGTAAATCGAGTGTAGAAAATATTGTGGCATTTTGAAGACTATCTAAAATGTCTTCGATCAACGGAAGGGGAAAGTGATCTTTGACTATTTTGCGATTTAATCGTCTGTAATCTATGCATACTCTAGGTTTTCCATCTTTTTTTGTTACAACTAACACTTGGCTTGCGTAGGGAGATGAACATGGCTCAATAATTCCATTTTCGACCCATTCGTCAATTTGTGCATCTACTATATCACGCTCAGCAAATGGCAAACGTCGGGGTGTGTGGAAAATTGGCTCGCCGTCAGTGAGCACGATGTCAAGTTCAACGTTAGCAGTTTTCGTTTTATTGGGTGCATAAGCCAACAACAGCTTCTCAACGTCAGCGCGTGTTTGACTGGTGACATTCGGGCCGATGTCAAAGATGGGAGAATCGTCAGAAATTGACATAATAGAATTTTGAGGTTCTACAGGATCAGATGCCGTTGGAAGTTTTGAAAATATTACGCCGGCAGGGGATATGGTTAAATTTGCTTGCTGTATTATGTCACAGCCAATTATGAGGTCATAATTTGTGCAAGCATTCGGTACTACAGAAATAGTGACCGGAAAAATTTGGTCGTCAATAGTAACATCACAGTCGAAAGTACCAATGACGTTTGTTCGCGAAAAACCGAAACCCGTCAATACTTTAGTGTTATTCAATAATGGTGGAGAACCTATTTGTACCCATGCAGAATGTCGAAGCAACGTCAAATTGCTACCTGTGTCCACTAATCCGGGGAATTTATTGTCAAAAATAATAACTTCCTTACACATGTTTACAGAAGGAAATTCACGTACGGTATTTACTTTTGCTGGTGAAGTAGAACTATCGTTTCGCATAGCTCGGACACATTCAGTCGACTTGTGACCAAAAAGATTGCATGCTAGGCACTTCAGGCCTCGAGAGCGATTAGGACACCATTTAGACTTGTGTCCGACGTCATTGCAGTTAAAACAACGTTGCAGGGTGTTAGCTGTGTCAGAAACATTAAATTTTGAGGGTTTTCGTTGTTGGTTTGGTTGTTCTGTACCGCAGTTTGAGCTGTCAGGTGAGTGACGAAAATTCGACGAATTTGATCTATTAGCTCGCATGTTATTAACAAAAGTTTCGTAAGTTCTTAATTTTGTCTTAAATTCGGAAAATGATGTTGTCCCATAAAGGATAATTTTGTCTGAGCGGGAACCTTCAATACCGTTTATGACGTACTGAATAACAGAACACTCGTCAATAGCGCAATCGCATCTATTTGCCAATTCGCGCATGGAATTAAAATATTGAGTAAATGTTTCGTTAGGGCGCATTTTTCTTTTTTCAAGCTGCCGATGAATTTCTATTGACGTGACTGTGTCTGAAAACTCGTTAATTAACGCAGATTTAAACGTATCGTATGCATTTAGATTTCTTTGCGACGACAGAAATGACTTCGCAGAACCGGTAATCAATCTTTTTGCAAACACTAATTTGTGTTGATCACTTATGCAAGGGAATAATTGGAAATTTTCCTCCAAGTCTATAAAAAAACTTTTAATTGAATACAAATCATCTCCTGAAAACTTTCTACTATTTGCAGATATATCTCTTAAAAGATACCAGAATTGATTAGTCATATCTGAAACTGCGCTGGGGCCTAGAATGGGGAACTGTGCATTACTCGGTTGGGTAAGGTAAACAGAGCTTGGGTTTTGCATCGCAGGAACACTGTTTATATCAGAGGCACCATTAGGGGAAAATTGACCTACATTCGTGCTACTCGCTTCTGCCGATGTGTTAATAAGTGGATGGTCATGTTCTAAATCAGAGAGATAACTGGTGTCGAGAGAATTTTGAAAGTCTTGCAAATTTGTTAGGGCATTAAAAATGCTGTTGCAAATATCTTTTTCGTTTGCATTTGATTCCAAATGTAATAAATTTGCTACGGAAATAAACTCATTTAAGGAGAAATCTTTTAATATCTGTTCTTTATGTTTTTCTAGATCTAATTCGATTGGGAAGGAAGAGAAATTACGTATTTTGGTACGGGAAGAACGATCAAATTCTTTAAAACCAAGTATGGTGTTTAATGCTTTAACAGTTTGAGTTTTGCCAAATTTCAATGAGTTTGCTATTAAATGTATGTCTCCTAGTTTTAACGACATTTTGAAAAAGAATACAGTTTCTGAATGTAAACAAAAACTAGAGAAATTCTGCCGAATTGTTTAAAAGGATAATAACGATCTAAATTAAAAGAAAAATCTAGCCTACTTGAAATGGGGAGCAGTCCAGCAGTTAATCCACACCTCAAACCATGTATTTAAATTCGTCAAATTGCATTCGTCAATAAGAGAGCTTCTGAAGCTTATCGTCTATTAGGGAATACACTGGCTTGTTGATGTCTAGAGGAATTCTCTGGAGTGTGAGAGGACGGTCGAGCCCCCAAAATATGGGGAAAAGGCTACGACCATATTAACAAACAAGGTACTTTATTAAACAACAATTACACACGGACAATTAATTACAAACACTTAGATAGACTGAGCGACGGAGACGTCTTCTCTCGTCGGCTGCAGTTAACGTCTCTCTCGATTACGCAGTAGGAAAGGAACATGTTATGCTTGCTAGGCGACTGCCGCGCCACACATAATGTAACGGCGTTAGCTAAGGAGTTTGCATTGAACTTCCTACAATACGATGTCAAATTCAGCACACAGTATAAGTTCAAAATGTATAACTAGTTGAGAGACACTTCACTACAAAACATACCCAGTTTGCTGTTAAATATCCAACTGGTGGCGCATGAATAAAAGCTGTTGAAGAGCTCCAAAAAACACAACAGTCAAGTTCCATGCTAAGTAACTGGGCGCAATGTTCCAATATGCAAATCTGGCAAGCTTTGCAGTATCATATTACAAAAAGAGGAAAACCATTCACAGATGGTGACAGTGGCAGATTAATTCAAGTTGGGGGGGCGGTTAGTTAGAAGATTGACATATACATGTGTTTTATGGAAGTAAAATAGGATCTTTAACATTAATTTCTTTTTTCTCGGGGAGGGTGGTGGGGGTCACCCCCTCTGCCACCCCCTTTAATCCGCCCTTGAGTACGCCAAAGATTATTTCATACGTGTATCTGATTTGATTTAATTTGAAAGATTGGCTGAGCGAGACCCTTAGCCAGGGGCTGTTGTCTTGATTGTTCCGAAGTCGTGCATATGAAGGATTGTTTCATGATTTTAAAAAAAGCAGAAATCATGAAAAAAAATCAGACTTGCCATTATCTGCTAAAACAATATAAGGTAGAACTGTTGAAATGTCTTCAAATGCAACAAATATGCAAGTGGAAGACATTCAACTGGCTTCTGCCTTATCACTTGCTATAGATGAGTCTTGCGACGTAAGACGCGGCACAAGTTACCCTTTTCATGTCGCCCAAAAGAAGAATTTATAGGATTGCTACCGCTTTCAGGGCAAATTCGTGGAGAAGACATAGCAAATACTGTTCAAAAATGTCTGGAAGACAATGGAATCGATATAAATAAAATCGTTTCTATAGCAAATGATGGAGCAAGAAGCACGACAGGAATACACAGAGGGGTAACATACATTACATTCTAGAAAAAAGTAAATCACGAAATTCTAATGTTTCACTGTATAATTCATCAAGAAGCATTTTGTGCTCAAACATTTCCAGCGAAAATAGTTGAGGACTTGAACTTGGTAAGTAAGATTATTAACAGCATCTTGTCAAGGCCACTCTACCATCACCAGTTTAAAGATTTTCTTGAATAAATAGATAGCCAGTTTTCTGACCTACTTCTGCCCAGCAAAGTGCGATGGCTTTCCAGAGGTAACGTATTGCAACGTTTTGCTTTGTGCTTGAGTGAAACAAAAACATTCTTCAGTGTAAAAGAATTTACCATCCCGAATTGGAAAAAGACAAATGGGTGCAAAAATTCAACTTCATGGTAGATACCACAATGAAACTAGATGAACTAAGCCTAAAACTTCAAGGAAAGAGCAACCCAGTTTACACCTTGCTTGAAGAAGTAGTTTGTTTTGAAAAAAAAAATTACTTCTTTTTGTTCAAAACATGGAAATTGGTAAATTACTTCATTTTAAAAATCTGAAGCAATATCGCGATGAGACCAATGCAGCTATTGACCCGAATTACTTCACGACAGCTTTAAAAAACAGGAAAGATGGGTTCACCGAGAGATTCGAGCAATTCAAAACAAACAAAAGTACTCTCGCGTTAATAGCAAATCCTCTCAACAAAAATACAAATGAGATCAACATTGAGTCATTTGGAATTGATGCTGGTATTTTGATACATGATAATTTTTGTTTTGAAACTGTATTTGTATAAAATCTCAATATAGCCTCATACGGCGTAGAAAATGCGCAGATTGTTTACTGTGTCAACAACCAATTGGAAGAGTAAGTGAAGAGTTATGAAGTTTTACTGAATCTTTATTTTTTTTTTTCCTCTCGTATGACGGCATTTAAGTAAAACCACAAGGTCCTTTATTGCCTGATGTTTGGATAAGTAAGATTTGGTTGAAAAATTTCTATTGTTGTGAACTTTGATTTTTAAAGTAAACAATCATTAGTTTTAATGTCTTGGATTTAATTTAATTAGTACTAATTTTTAATTCTATGTCACTATCAAATATTTTATAACCTAGGAATGTGTTTTGATTTGATTTTTGAACTAAATAAATAAATATGCGTTTACATTTTTGAGAATCATTTGAATATTTTAATCATTATTCGTGTCTATAAGAAAAATAAAAATATTTTGTGTATTGGAAATTTTATATTGGTACAAATAATCGAGAAATTGAGTTTGAATTATTATTATGTTCTTTTTAAGAAGTTGGTTGTTGCTTACATAATATCTTGATTTTCATATCTAATTCGTAATTTACATGCGTGCACACCATTCTTTCATGCACATTTCTATAATTTAATTTTTTAGTTTTATTTGTAGTGTTGTTTATGTTTACCTTTAATAGCTAGTATATTTTGTGTTTTTGATTGCTATGCCAATATTTCAAGATATTACCTCTAAAAGACAATTGTTTTCTCTTGAAAGGTAGCAGGGAAATAGTGATAAATCATAATGTTACAGGGTTATTTTCAAGAAAAGCCCACCATTGTCACAGAAAGCGTTTCTCCGGCTATTTAAAGAGTTAATAATGATTTTCTTTCACAATATTATAAGTTGCGATATTATAATTCACCTGATAAATTCAAATTATATCACGAAGGTAATTTTAAAATCTCAGATTCCTATTTATTTAAAAAAAAAAAAAAAAAAAAAAAAAAAATTTATGCCTAACATCACTTGACTTCACATTAGGCGATTAAACATTGCGTTTTGTCTATCAATAATAGAAAATGAGAAAAAAATTATAAAATGAAAAAAAACAAAAAAAAACTAGATAAGTTTATTTGAATAATGAAGGACATACTTTGAGTAGAATAACTTAAAAGAGAAATAAATAAACAAAATACAAAGAATACTGAGAGTTGAGTATGAAAAAAGAAAATTATTTGAGAAATTAGAGAAATAATAATGAAAAAGAGGAGTCAGAAGTTGGAAGTAACTGATTGTAGAATGTAATATTTATTGTATTTTAGGTGATCTGACATTATTGTAATGTATTATATGTGATATTTTTCTAATATGTTTGCAACTCATAATATTGAAAAATGTGAAGAATGAATAATTTGTGATTTATTATTATTGATAAAGTTGATGTTTATTTAGTAAGTGTTAATATTTTTACCTTTTACTGTATTTTAAGTGATATTTTTAGGTCAATGTGTTTATGAAGATGTGCAAAATTAAAATGTATAATATGTGAAACATTTTAGTGGACAATAAAAACTTATTTTATAGTGTTCTACGCTATAGAAATAATAATTTTATTTATGATATAGTTGCGGACATTGCAAAGACTGTGACATTTTTTTTTTTTTTTTTTTATACAACGAACATTCCAAGACTAAAGAAAACTTTATGTAATTTCTTTCTTTTCAAATGTTATTAGGTAAGCTGTGTTTTAAGACACTAAGAGCAATAGACTGAATGCAAAGACTGGAAAGGTTTGCTTAAGCATTCTCATAATGTCACATTTAGCTTAATTTTCTTATGTGTTATTTTTGTAATTTTGTCAGACTTTTGTATATTTTGCAATGTTTCTTTTTTTTTGAGCTCAGTTTTATTTTACAATTGTTACTTAAATTTTTAGTAGGACACGTGTTTTATAAGTACTAAATTTTTAAAACTTTCTTCCAAATTTCTGCCTATGCCCTTTTCCTCACTCTGCTGAGTGAGTCTGCCCTCCAATGCAGGCATTGGTGGTCAGCCTCTTCTCAGACGGGGGAGGGGATATTCTGTAACATATAAAGTTAAATATCTTTTCAGAATTCAAAATTTCTATTTGTTTGCTTCAAAATTCTTCAGGGCGTAGTAACTTTCGTTTTTAACAAAGGATTTGTATCAGGATCTAAATTGAATTCAAACACAAGTATTTATCGCCACTGAATCTCCACGTCGTTCCCACTGTATTGCTGTCCGCCACACCTCGCAAGGAATTTCCTACAGCTAGCAGACCATGGGCAGTTTAACAACAATAATTGTATCTCTTTCAGCACATGTGATACTGGTTATAGAACACGTGATCCGAGGTTATATTAGTTGAAACTCAACTCAGCTCGGCAGCACAGATTCTTCGTGACTTCACCTGCCATGTATTACTATGTAGACCAAATAAAAATTATGTCTTGGTAACCCTTCAAGAGTCTCTCCTTTTGCTTGCGCGTGCTAACGAGTACTAGCAGCGGGTGTGACTATGGGGCCGGGGGCTATGCCAGAGTCCCGAGCCGGCTCGCGTCCTCCTGAAACCTGACGACGATGTGTATGACCCTACACAAGCGCCAACCAGTAACGGCCCCCGTTATTATATTTCATATATATATAGAATATATATGCTCCTCAATCTCTAGTACAAGCAAATGAAACAGATACTACTCAATGATTGTAACATACTTATCATAGCCAATGTGTTAACGATTGCGGGAAGTAACTGGCTCCCTAAGACAAAATTGATTTCAGGAGCCCAGTGGCCACTAGGGAAAAGTAGAATCTTCAGCATTAGTTATAACGAGGGGGATTACTGTACCAGCTTCTTTGAAGGAATCCAAAATGAGGGGGTGGTGAGGATGAACGTTTTTGGACGAAAGGAAGTTCCTTACAATACCTTATGTAAAAACAGGTTCTATATTTTAGATACTTTGGGGATCTTTAAACTTTTTCTGCTGTATCCATAATAAAATTTTCGAAAGTCTCAGCTCGGCGCGAAATCACAGATATTACTGGCTCGCCCAAAAACACGTATTTTTACAGTACCTCTTTAATTTTCTAAAACGCTAAGAACTTATCTTGGTCGCGTCCATATGTCTCAAACAAGATTTTCTATTGCAAGTGTGTATAAGGATGTCCTTCAAGTGTTCTCCCTCGAGAGAATGTTTATACACATCACGTCACAGTGTTTCTTTTTTTTTTTCTTTTGCAGGTAAACACTCTGTTCAAGCGTGATTCGTTGCAGAAAACCTTTTCTAACCATTCTCACCCTGTGTGGATATGAAGAATGTCTATTAGAAGTTTCCCTTCTGAGAGAAATTCTTCCTGACAGGACAACGCACTCACATAGACTGGTCTCTCTTATGTGAGTATGAAGATATTTATTTTCAAGTGTTCTCTCCCAAGAAAAATCCTTTTTGACATACCTCACACACAAATACAGGAATCTCTCCCTGTGTGGGTAACAAGGCATGCACATTCAAGTTTCCCTAGCAAGAGAATCCACTGTTCTGACACATATCACACACATAAGATGTTACTTCCTGTCGTGGGTACGAAGATGTCGAATTGAACTCTCTCTTCTGAGAGAATCCTTCTGACATATGTGACACTTACAATAGGGTGTCTCCTCCTGTGTGGGTACAAAGGTGTTTATTCTAATGTTCTTTCTGACAGAGTCCATACATGTCAATGCCATAGGGTTTCACTCGCAGCATGAGTTACAAAGATGTGCATTCCAGGTTGCTTCGCCCCCCCGCCCCCTGCCCTTTGAGAGAAAGCTTGATGGCATAATGTCCCACTTATAGGGTTTCTCCTCCTGTGTGGGGTAACGAAGATGTCTAATCAAGTGTTCTTTCCGAGAGAGCTCCTTTCTGACATATATCACACACATAAGGTTCTCTTCCTGTGTGGGTACGAAGATGTTCTAATTCAAAGTGTTCTTTCCGTGAGAATCCTTTTTGACATATGTCACACACATAAGGTTCCTCACCTGTGTGGGTACAAAGATGCGCATTCAAGTTTGCCTTCCGAGAGAATCCTTTTTGACCATATGTCACACACATAAGGATTTCTCTCCTGGTGGGGGTATGAAGATGTCGAAATGAAGGTCTTCTTTCTGATGAGAATCCTTTCTGACAATATGTCAGGTAACATAAGGTTTTTCTCCTGTGTGGGTAACGAAGATGTGCAGTCAAGTTTACTTTCTGAAGAGAATCCCTTTCTGACGATACGTCACAAATATAAGGTTTTCTCTTCGGTGTGTGAGTAGAACAAGGATGTTTTTTAAGCTTCCATTTACAGAGACTCCTTTGTGACATATGTCACACATATAAGGTTTCTCTCCGGTGTGGGTAACGAAGATAGCACATTCAAGTTTGCCTTCCGAGCGAATCCTTTTTGGACATATGTCACACACATAAAGGTTTCTCTCCTGTGGGGGTATGAAGATGTCGAATGAAGTCTTCTTTCTGAAGAGACTCCTTTCTGACAAATATGTCAGGAACCATAAGGTTTTTAACTCCATAGTTGTTGGTACGAGGATGTGCATCCTACCAGTTTACCTTTCATGAGAGACATCCTTTACATGACATACCTACACACAATATAAGGGTAAACTCTCTCGTTATGTGTGACACGAATAACCAAGATCTTCCTAAGACCTATCCACTTACAGAGATATCCTTGTGACCCCCACACCTGTCAACGCACCATATAAGGTTTACTCTCCTGCGTGGGCTACGATAGATGCAACCTACTCTACAACAGTTATGCCCTATACCGAGAGAATCCTTTTGACATATGTCACACGACTTAAGGTTTCCTCTACTCCTGTGGGGGTACTGAGATGCTACGAACGAAGTCTTCCTATCACCTGAGAGAATCCACATACATTCCGCCACTATTCAGGACACCATAAGGTTTTTTCCTACTGTGTGGGTCACGAAGCATGTGCACTCAACGTCTCTAACCTTTCTTGAGCAGACTACCTTTCTTCCACACAGTCAACAACTATAAGGTATTCTACTCGTGGTGATAAAGAAGATGTTTTTCTTTAAGCTTCCATCCTCTCCAGCAGACATTCCTCTCTCCCGCCACCTATATCACACACATAAGGTGTCTATCTCAGCATCCTGCTCGCCTGACTGCGACAGATTGTATCCAACATGGTTCCGTCGGGGGCTCTTCTCTCACACCAGGTATGCACTCCACTAGTGTTTCTCCCCTGTGTTACCTGCCATGGGTATTCTTGAAACTTTCCCAATTGTTGATGTACTTATTTTAATCATCACTTGGTGTTTAAAGAAGAAACCCAGGCGCCTCACATATAAACGCTCCCCTTCACTTGTACACCAAACGCGTCGGAGACTATCTCCACCGCTTGAATATCATGCACGACTTAACCTTTCGTAAATTAACTCACACGGATTCCTCGTCTGCCTCTGACGCCATTATTCATAACCGCACCGCCATTAAACCACATCATCCACTCACGCACCACCAAATAGCACCCAAGCCCTCTCCCCCCCCCGCCACACCTCAATCGCGCAACACGATCAATTGTAAAAGTAACCCTGACATCTGCCACATACTCCCACGAACCAACAGTCCCCCCTAATATGCCCACACCCACCCCGACCGTCAAAAGAAACCCCCCACTCCACCCAATACACATTTCCTCTGAAATTTTCGGCACACACGACAAACACATAGATTCCACCTTTGGCCAATGGACTGACGTTAGCCAGGTGACCTCAAAAAAATATAACTCTAAAGTCATCACAAAAATCTAATAAAAAACATTGACTAAGCTTCCAAAGCCCCACCTCAAAATTAGATCATACAAAGCACTCCACTCACACTCTATCTAGTCTCACCACTCACTCTAATTTGAAAAAATTACCCGCCTATTAATACCACCCACACCATTGTGATTAATTATTTTATGCATAATATATTTCATTGGGTAACTATTTAGCTGGAGGGGCATATATATTACTAAAATGGTACAGGTTCTAGGTAGTGATGTCTTCACCTAAACAATTGCGTTCAGTCCGAACCGATTGGTCATACCCTGTGTACATCATAAGAAACCAGATGGATGACATATGGCAAAAAAGTAAACCATTAAACCTGGCTGCCAAGAATTTATTGATAAACCAAAAATTTTCTGCATTGGTACATGTATCCCTTGTTAGCACTAACTTTTTTTTTAACAGTAGCTCAGCAGGGACACTAAACACTATAAAGACAGTCAGTGACGACCGTGTAGTTTATTTGTAGAGCCCACGCTTAATTTCTACCTTCGAAGCTGGCTCTTTCACAGCTTTGACGACATCATTGAATATGTTCCAGAGTATCTTTAAAAAGTATTTAAAAAATTTCGCATAGATTATGATACATTCAACGCAGGCGTATCACCGTCTAGAAATGAAAAACGGGCCAAGGAGTGCACATTACAGAAAAAGGGCAGTGAAGTTTTTGGGAAAAGGGCAATATCATATCACACAAAAGGGCAACTTGTTCTTCTAATTATTGTCTACAAAACACCTTCGGATAGCTTTTAATAAACATTACTTTTATGTCCGAAAATATGTGTTTTCTCTAATAGCAATTTTTTAAGCAAAATGATTAAAACAAATTGTGAAAACCAAATTTTTACACATTAATGAAATCCTACACTTTTACAAAAATTGTATAAGGCGTCTATTATGCTTTATTTTCAACTACAACAAAACAAAAAAGCATAAAACAATTAAATTTTGCAATCGCCAAAATAACGGGAATCGGTTTTTTTTTGCCGTACAAATTTTTCATAATCACAGCCAATTTTTCGGACCCGAAAATGACCGAAAACATTCCGTTTTAGATTCAAATTTTATCGTCTTCAGCGTCACTTGCAACTTTTCTCTCTTTACATATACTAGTCTGCAATTAGTGGAGGGGGAAACGGGGACACATTGCCCCAGGCCATAAGTGCTGTTATGTCAAAATTTGAAATGGAAAGAAGGGAGCACCAAAACACAAGGTTTTGTTCCTGGGCACGTGTCCTTGCTCACTAGTTTGCAGCACTATAAATATGCATAACTTTTTGGAATATTCGTAATAAGAATGCAAGTTTAGATAAGACGTGGTCCGAGGGAAAAAATAATTTGCAAGTGCACGACTTAATATAGAAAAGAGGGGGAGGGGACGATAGTAGTTCCGTATCGGTGGTTGGCGGCAGAAAGGGATTTTTCTAAAACAGGGCAAGAAGTCTTAATAAATTATTGTTCGTGTAATATCATCAATTTGCTATAATTATAAAATAACTCCGCGACCCTATACAGCGATCGGAAAGAGATTTGACCCTTCATTGCCCCCATTTTAAATTTACCCAAATCGATGAATTCAAAATAGTCTCATCTAGCGCAGCATCTCCCACTCTGATGCATTTTTGCACTATCATTAGGGCTTTTGCTGAGCGTGTAAAGTACTAGTAAAAATGAAACATCCCAGGGTCGGAGTGCCCTTGCAGTAGACCGAGACTGCATTCTCGCAAAACGTCGACGAGTTCCATTTTTTTTGGAGGGGCTGCAAAAATAGACCACAAAATTTGTATTGACAGTTCCCCAACCCCCTATCTCCGCCTAAAATAGCCCTATACGGGGCGCGGCAAGAAGATTTCCCAGGGGGGGGGGCAAACGATTACTTTAACATATGGTTATCCATGTTGGATAGAGCAAAAAAGCAAGGGAAAACCACTGCATACAAAAAATCCCAAGGGGGGGGGGTGATATGCCCCCCTCCCTCCAGCTTTGCCGCTATGCTGCCGGTGCCCCCATGGGCCCCCTATTGAATAATCATCAATTGGTCATCGATTTGCTCCCTATGCTGACGTCGTAAATTCGATATTGTCAAGTAGTATTGCCTAACTGCTGCACACTGCTGTCAATGAAATCAATTTTTTCTCTATTCTTGTTATTCCATCGACGGGGAGGTGTGTGTGTGTGTGTGTGTGGGGGGGGGAGGGGGGAGGGGGTTAGCCCGAGACTTCCACTCGCTCCGCTCTCGCCCTTGTCTGGAACTTTCCAGGTGCAGCCAGCCGTCCAGTTTGGATTGAAAATGTGTTTGAAAAATCTGAGAAAATAAACAATAACCATGTGGCATTTATTAATTACTTACAGCTTTAATAAACATGCACGGTTAAAGCGCGAAGATAAAAAGCATTTACAGTAAAGGAAATAATTTATGGGTTATGACTACCTCTTCTGGATGACAGATTATTTTTTTTTTGTTTTCTCTAATCAGATATTTTCTGACCTTCAAGCTACAGCGAACGGTTTTTTAAAAACCTCTCCTCAGGTCGGGAGGGTGAAGAGCGGCGACTGAGGCAGAATGCGCCCCCCTCCTCCCCCCCCCCCCCCACACATCAGTGTTTCATCCCTAGGCGTTTTCTCGTAGGGCGCTGCCGCCCTGCCCAGCGCCTTGAAAGCAAAAAATCCGCGCCCTACTTGACCCTTTTAAAAAACCCAAATCGCCGCCCTTTTGCCACCCAAAAAAACAGCGCCCTGCCTGCCGCTCTTCTAGCCCCGGATTTCATTCATGGCGCCTTCCTCTCCCCTCTGATTACATTTCTTGCGTTGCGGCATCGGTTTCCTCGTTGCTGACATTAGTTGGCACCTTCACAGATTCTAGTGTTGATGTCTTGATTGATTTGGCAGGGCGCAGCAGTCCAGCGTCCGGCGGCTTCTTTATTATCGTCTTTTTAGTGCCCCAGCTGCCCAATTTCTCTCTTTCCTGCCCCCCTCCTTTTAAATTTTTATTATTCTTAGGTCAATAATCACTACTTTTTTTTCCCTACATACCCTTGTGCGTCCCATCACGAAAATACGTTAAATAAAACGGCCCCTTCACAGGAAATACGATTTGAGTACAATAACCCAATCATAAAAATAGGTTCGTATGACAAGCGGCCCTTTCACCAGAAATCAGTCCTATGAAATCGGGATCTTTCGGACAAGTTGTACTTATTAAAATGCCTTTTTCGAATATTTTCTATTTCTTTCAGTTAAAAAATATTTTAAAAAAACCAGGGTTTTTTTTTTTTTTGTTTTTTATAATGCCTTTTTCATTTGTCTTTTTCCATTTGCGCGAGCGAAAAAAAGTAACCCGAAAAAGGCCCCTATGTGTGTTTTGTTTTTGCTTGACGCAAGTAAGTAGGCCCGACGCAGGGCAGAACTACGTCTACGGGGCATTTCAGTTGGAGTTTGGGGGATGAAAATTACGGGTGGGAAATTCAAAATTTTATAAAGTTATCAAATTATTTCTGATTCCATTTGTCATCCTGAAATATCGGTAGTTACGTTTGATAAATTGGTAGTTGCGAGTTATCAAAACAATCAGTATTCCCAGTGTTCGGTACGCCAGCTGTTGCCTCTTCTTGATGTTTTTAATAGTTTTGCACACTATCAAGTGTTATTTTTTATTTCCTCCCCTAAACGATTTCCTCTTTTTTAATCGGCTTTCTTAGTACATATTATTCTTAATGTATAACAGTTATTTACTAATCATATTATAAATTACAGATGAAGACAGAAAGTATGCCTTAGCAAAACGAACCGTTTTGCGATTACGAAAATTCGGCGGTGGATTTGTTTGTTATGTGGAGCAGAGCCCTAGACAAGGGATATCTCTTGTCTAGGCTTGGCGGGGGGGGGGGGGGGGGCTTGGTTGGATGACTTTTTAGGCCTATCTTTTATAACTTGTATTGACTTTACATCTGGATGTAGACCGTCTCAAATAAACACTCCACCAGACCGACAGTCGCGGCGATATGGGACCGGGGCCCCGAACGTGGGAACTTCAAACACTTTCAGCCGTGTCAACCATTGTTCAGCTGGCTTTATCCACTCAAATCGGTCTTGAAATCGAGCCGATGTACGAATACAGCAATTGAACACACATTATTGCTTTGTTGCCAAATTAAAGAGCATAAATAAATGATCTTTTGCTATTGCAAGTGTAGCGCCAGGGTTTTATTGGGCTGTCCCAGTGTGCGGTCCTTCAGTTGCCCCCATTCTTTTTTAAGTTTCAGCATTCTGCCCCCCCCCATTTCGGCCTTTTTGTTTTTTACCTATTTTTTTTAGGGGTCCTGCCGGCCCCAATCTTTTTTTTTACCTTTCCGCCCGGGCGGACCCCCCCCCCCTTTTTTACACAACAGTTTTAAATTTTATAAAGTGGAGTAACTGCGAATTTTGTAAATCAGGGCTATTGACAAGTATGTATTCTAATATTTTATTTATGTATCTTCCCATTTTAAAAAATTTTAAAATTTTTTTGAAGAGCCAAAAAAAAAAAAAAAAATATATAAAAAAATAAATAAAAAACAATAGAAAGAGTTCTGGGAAAAAATGTCTTAAGAAAAAAATTGTGTCTAAGTTATTATAAAACTAACTGTCAACAAGTAAATTATTTCATTTTTTAAAAAATAAAAAAAAAAAAAAATCAAAAAGATTTGAAAGTTTTTTTTAAAATGAAATTTTTTTCAGTACTTTTTACAACAGGATGTTTAATTTTTTTTTTATTTTAAGTGATTAAAAACATTTTTAATTAAAAAATTTTAAAACTTTTTTTATTTAAAAGTTTTTAAAACAAGGGTTTAAGAACGAAAATTTAGTGTTTTTAAAAGAAAATTTTTAAATATGCTACAAAAAATTAAAATAAAACTATGAAAAAAAAATTTTTTAAAATATAAAATTTATTTTTACACATTTGGACAATTCTGGAGTTTAAAAAAATATTTATTTTAAACCCGTAAAAAACTTAATGTGTAATTATTTTTTTTTATTTTTAAAAAAAAAGTGCTTTTTAAAAAAAATTATATTCACTTTTCCCTGAATGAGCAAACTTTTAAAATTTGAAATGAAAGAGAAAAACAAAAATATTTTAGTAATTTGATTTCATATGGTGTCATTCCAACCATTTGGGTGAAAACAAAATTTGCATTGATGTCATTTATTCTAGCAATCTTCTGTGTTTAGAATTCAATTTTCCCAATTTCATAGTTATCAATTGATGGGTGAGTTAAATTGTTTGATCCAATTTTAAATGTCTAATATAAAAAAGGGTAACTTGAAAATCTTTACTTGGTACTCATTCAATATTATTGTGAACAAAAGAATTTAAATTATGATTTATATTATTAAATTTTATTATTTTTTTTATATGTGAACACATCTACCTAATCCACTACACTGACAGTCCCTTTTTGTTTAAAATTTTTACCAATATAGGTAAAAAAACCTATATGAAAGTGTCCCGTATTTGGTTTCCCGTACTGATAGTGTCATAAAATTTAAGAACATAAATTAGCGTCCCCCTGCCTTCCCCCACTGCCCAACAAAATTTTGGCTAAAAATTTCTGAAACCTTTTTCAACAAAATTTCTATTTTTATAAAAAAATAAACATTAAGTTATGTAATTTTTGAGCAAAAAAAAAATTTAAACAAAAAATTTTAAAAATTTCTTTTATTAAAAATTTTTTTTTTTTTAAATCAAAACTTCTAGTTATTACGATTTAATTCAATATTTAAATTTTATGCTTAGAGCAAAATTTTATCAAAAAATCCTTTTTCCTATTCGTACAATCTTCTACAGGATATTTTCTCCCAAAAAATCAGGGGAAAAAACTAAGCAATTGGGAAAAAATCTAAAATTGTTGTAGTCAAACACATTTACAACTCACATGTTAAAGTTTCGGGATCAGATAGTTTCAAACCTGCTAATATGTCAGTACCTTTTTAAAAATTTTTGTGGGAAACCCCCAAGTGCCTTTTTTTAAAAACAGGGCGCCCTTTTTTTAAATTTCCCGTCGACCCTTTTTTTTTTGAGTCAAAACTATTCTAATCCCTCCTCTTGTAAGTTAACCCTTTTTTTTTTTGCCTAATGTAACTGAAAAATTTTAAGGCCAATTATTTTATTGTAACTCCTCCCCCCCTCCCCCTCAAAAAAAAAAAAAAAAACTTTAGATTGAAATGCAGATTTAATAAAAAAGATTGTATTGTTGGCTGACCTTTTTCTAAAAAGTAAATGGCAAATTCGCTTTGTTTTACAGGCACGATCCAGAAACAGTTTGGGGGGGGGGGGGGTCCAAAAAGGTAAAAAAGGTTGAATTTTTCACAAAACTATCATTTTCATTTTAGTACCCTGGCCCCCCTAAATAGTTCTTGGTATTTAATAATATATTTATATATTCTATAGTGCCTCTTTTTATTTTGACGTGCCCTTGAAAGCTTAAATTGCCCCTTTTTTTAAAGGACTGCACCCTGCCCCTTTTTCATCCCAGGGTGATCTCTGCACACATCATTGATAAAGAATAAACAAATCAAAATCCCTTTTTGTTTTTTTGTTGGAGAAGGCTTTTTTGCGCTAGCCGGGGCCAGTGGGCCCCCTCTACCCAGCACCCAATGGGGACGAAAATCAAGAGAAGGGGAAACAAGGGGGGGTGGAGAAAAAAGGGGAGGGCATTTTGATTTAAAAAAAAAACAAAAACAAAAGGGCGGGAATTTTTTCAAGAAAAAGGGGAAAGGGGGGGCAGCATTTTTTCTGGGGGAAAAGGGCACCAGGTCGGGTCGCCCCCCCGAAACGCTTAGATGATCCCCCATAAAAGGTTAAAAAAAATATAGGGATACAAAACAATATCAATTTATAAAGCAATTTATGTCAAAGAAAAGTACACCCCCCCCCCCGAAAAAAAAAAAAAAAAAAAAAAAATTCTTGAGTGATCAAGAATGCACATGTTTCAAACTGTTTCCCCATACAAACGATATCTCTCATCCAAGTACACCCATAAACAAATGTATCACTGACTTTGGCAAAGATTAAAGTTTGTGCTTATTGGATAATAACCAAAGGGTAGAATAGGCATTGGACAAGTAAATATGTAAATAAGCTTTTAGAAACCTTTAAAAAGCCCTCCTACCAAGGCCCCCCCCCCCATCCTTTGGCAGATAGTCCTAAGCAGGCCCACAATCACACAAATAACCAATACCCCAAAAAAATTTAGTTTTAATTTTAGAGAAAAACACTCAGTGTTTAAATTTAAATTTTTGTTGCTTTTCAGTTTTTTTTAAATCTTATGACCATTACATTAAAACCCGGGGGAACAGCTTTAGTATGGTCCCTTTTGGCGATTTTTTGATTTGGCGACAAAATCTTGTCGCCAACCCAAGTTTGCCTTGCCGATGCCAATTGTAAACAATATGGCGGATCGGATGGCGCTGGTTCCGAGATAATTGATCGTCGCCGTTAATTTTGCTATGATTTATTTAATGGCTTTTAAATATTTTTATGAAAAAAAATTAAACAGATAACAAGCTTACATGTACATATAGATTCGGTTTATAAAATTTAATAACTTTTCTTTTTGTGTGAGGGGGGGGCTGTGCCCCCCCTCACCCCCCCCCTTTCTCTTTTTAGTAGATTAAATTAAACAATGCAAACAAATAATATTCTAAAGGCAATACCTCACAAAAATAACAAATAAAAAAATTAAAAACATTTTAGCATTCTGACAAAAGACTACGTAAGCAAAGATAAAGGAACTAATCTCAAATCATAACGAACAATGCTTATCTCATACCTTAATTAAATCGCTAAAATTGTTTCAATATTGAAATAATAAAATCAAAATATCAAATATTATATTTAATAACGGAATTATTTGTTTGCTCCTAACCATTAACAAATAAACAAAAGTATAATAACAAATAAAAACAAACAATGCTTATCACATACCTTGATTAAAATTCTCTAATTATTGCAATATGGAAATAATAAAATCAAAATATCTAAAATTATTTCACCTGTATAAAATATTAATAACGTAATTATTTTGTTGCTTTACCCTTAATAAAAAACAATCGAGTACGCCCCAAAGCAGAATGTTTTGCAATGTTCGAACGCTCTCTCAAAGCCAAAATGTTCTGCAGGAAATAACCTTAAATACGGGGAGGGCTATTATGTTAGGAATTGAAAAGGTAACCTTATCTAAAATATTAAAATGAAATTAGAGAAACTTTGTGTAATTATCAAAGTAACAAGGAAATGAAACTTTAAACCCAAAACGATTATATGTAAGAAAAATTTTTAAACCCTAAAGCTTTAAAATTCCCCGGTCCCCAGCCCGGTGGGGGTAAACTTTTAAAAAATCGCGATTTCACTTTCTGACTACCGGCCAAACGAATTCTATCTCGGGTTTCGCACTAGCTAAAGGGATTCCGCGATTTTTGCAATGCCACACAGAATCCCCCTCAAAACAAACAAAAACAAACAAAAAAACAACAAACAGTAGCGGGCTTTTCCTGTGTGCTGGGTTGTTCATTTTGATGAAGCAGCGAAATTTTAATGGGATATAAGAATCAAATATCATTAAATTCTATTGTTATCAAAATCTTTTGTGTATTATATTGTAATTTTGATACTTTAATCTGCTGAGCCATTCTAGGGGGGGTCAGTGGGTGCGCCCGCCCCGATCCCCTTTAAAAAAAAAAAAAAATTCGTTATCCCCGATGATGAAAAACAGACACCCTTTTTTGCCAGCGAAGTTCTTTTTAATCTCTAAAAAATTTTTCTTTACCCCTTTTATTTGTTTAAATGTTTTTTGTTTGTTTTACACCTAAGGGTTTAATGATATTGTCAATGAAAAGGGGAGGAATTTCACAACTGCTATGGTAATAGAACTCTCCCGCCCTCTTTCTCCCCCCCCGGGAAGCATCGGGGGCCCCAGTGGGGGTAGTGCGGACCTTGATGGAAGGGGGATGGAAATCAACGTGAAAAAAACTAATTCATCTATTTTTTTTTTTATTAATGGACCGATTTTTTTGAAAATTGGGGTTCACTTTTAAATGAAAAAATTGTTTCAGAGTCTAAAATTTTAAAAGACATTTTAAAATTTTTTAAAAAAAGTTAGAAATTTTTTGTCAAAACAAATTTCTTTCCCCTTTCTTACTTTGTGGTTGGAGTTACAGAATGCTTTGTGGTTTTTTGTGAGCTAGACGGGGAGGAAAGTTCTTATCCCCTTTTCCCAGTTTATTTCAATATTACCCCTTAAATAGATACCAGTGATTTTAATATCAAGGAATATTTATTATGGCTGCATTATAAACCCGAAAAAATTTTTAGCTATTGTCCATTAAAAAAAAATTAATTAAAACTTGGGGTTTGTAGTGGAAATAAATTTGAATAGCCCGGAATAGATTTTTATACCATTATAGGGTTTTTTTGAACAGAACAGTTATTAAAATTTTTATGCATTTAATTAAAATTTTAATTGTTTGAAATTTGCAAAATAGAGAATGAAAATAAAAGTAAAATAATTTTTCAAAAAAAAGCTTTTTTTTCCTTAAGGAACTTTTGGGGTTTTTTATATTTAAAAAAATTTTCTCTTCTTTATAATCTTACCCCCCCCCCTCCCCCAACCAAATGCTCAGAAGTTGGTGCACTTAAGTACACAAGCATGTAACAGACCCTGTGTCTCCTTGCTGAAGTATGCAAAAAATGCTAGTCAAATATAATGAGACGGGTTTTTTTGGTGAAGATGGGGTGGAAAGTTGATATGTGTTTGCACTGTGACATTTTACATACCTTTCTTTACTTTTTCTGGGAAGTTTTTAAATGAGTATGGAGAAAAAAAATTGCGAATTCTGTACAGTTTTTTAAAAATATTACTGAATTTTTCGATTTTTCAGAAAAAGATAATCGGGCCAAAAATTTAAATTTATCATACGCATCGATGTTAATTTTTTTATATAAGTAAGGCTAAAAATTCTTAATTGCAACAAAAACCATAAAAAAATTCAAATTTGCTTTGCAAAATGTCGCAAATTTTCAGATTTTTAGACCCAGTTTCGAAATCGCGTAAAAATTTTTGGCCCTTTATAGTACTTTTGATTTATAAAGCACCCTAATTAAATTTAAAACATAGTATTATCTATAATAAATTTTGAAAAAACTGTAATAGGAAGCCAGTTAACAAAACAATCGTTCACGCTAAACTTGCAAAGAGCGCAAACATCCGGAGCATCGTTACGCTTTTTGCTACGGCGGGGTAAAAAACTGAAATTAGAATATTTTATTAAAAAATTTTTAAACCGTAGTTACTAAAAATAACTTTGACATTTCAGTATCAAGATCGACAGGCGAAATTTCTTAATCTCCTTTCCCCTTTTTAAGTATGCGCGCATTTTGTTTTTAAAATCCTATCGCGTTTTTTTGTTGTGTCAGGGGCCCCGGGAAAACAAACATCGGGGAGGCACCTTTTTAAGTCAGTCTAGCTCACGAAAATGATATAAAAAACTATTTAAAAACATCCATTCAGAAAGGGGAAATTATTTGCAAAATGCATTTTAAAAAGGGGGGTTTCATGTAGAAGGTCTAATTTTTTCTCTTTAATTTTTTAAGTGGCCATTTTAATCGTTGTTTTTTGTAAAGGACCTTTAAATCCAATTTTTTTAAAGGGGCGCACATAACAATTTCAGTTTTATAGTTTTTCCCATAATTTTTAAAAAAAATTTAGAGTATTCACTCAAAAAAAGAAAAATTGGTCTCGAGCAACATATTTACCGGGGGGAAAAAAAGTAGTAGAAAATGAATGTAATGTATTGCAATGTAAGCGCTGTCCGTTTCCCCAATGTGGGTCCAAAAAGGTGGCGCTCTCCCCGAACCTTTTGGGTGATAAATTTACTTTTGACTAATTGCCCCCGTGTCATTTCCCCCCCCCCCCCCACAAAGGAATATATTCTTTCTATGCCGGATGCAGGAGAGTAAATAGTATCCCCCCAATTGCTGTTGGTTTTTTTGGTTTGACTTTCTGTTTAAAGGATTGATTTCTCCCCTCTCTCTCCCTTTTTAGTCCTCATCCTAATTGTTTTTGCAGCGGATCTTTGTTTTGCGACGCACGTCGCCCATTTCGGCATGTTCTGCGTTGGGGCGAGTACGCAAAATTAATCTAAAACGTACTTCAAAAGAAAACTTATTTATACAAAACTGTATGTAAACAGTCATTTTGACCTGAACAGCCTTTTAAATTTCAAAATAAATTAATAAAAATAAAAAATTTTAAAGTTAAATAAAGCCCTTAAAATAAAACCAAAAGACGGCAATCAAACTTTGAACGAACCCCCCGCGCTAAAAAATCACGGGGGTCAAAAGTTTAGGAAAGGAACAAACGGTCATGATTTGCCCGGACGAACACGAGGTTCCGTGACGTCCGGAAGAATCCCCTTTTTGCCCCAGGGTTTGGGTTACCGCTCCCAGTATCCCACGGCGGGGGACCCTATTGGGATCCTTTTGCACCAAAAAAAAAGCGGCCAAAGGACCAAAATAAAGCTGTATCAAACCCGTCTATTCTGATTTAAATTTGAAACATACAAAAAAAAAAAATAAATAAATTTGTTTTTTGTTAAGGGTAAAAAAGCAGCAAATTGTTTTTGTTTTAAATTTTTTACCGTGAAATTACTTAGATATTTTGATTTTATTATTTGAAAAAAGGGCAAAATTTTGCAATTTTAAAACAAAAAAAAGATAAACATGTTTTTTTTTTATTTGTTTTGATTTAAACAGCCTTTTCTTTTTTTTACACATGCTTTTTTGAAAATACAAAAATTTTTAAATTAGGGGTCACCACGGAAAGTATTTTTTAAACTTATTTAAAAAAAAGTTGCCTTTAAAATTTAAAAATCATTTAACATTTTAAAAACACAACACACCAATTG
>JAWZYV010016812.1:0-57174 GCA_038373885.1 Cheiracanthium punctorium | reverse complement strand
AAATACTCAACATAATTTTAATGCATCAATTGGTATCTACCTTAAATGCATAACCGATTCTAAAGCTTTTACTCTAATAGAAAGCTCACTATTCCTGATTAATTGCCAAATGAAATATATTAGGAATTTAAAATGAAATATATTATTAAACCGTACCTGCAGATCCAGAGACATCCGCTAATTACTTTTGTTCTCTGTTCCAAATATTAAAATTTCGTTAGCGCCGAGAGTTCCTTATTCCCGGATAAATTAAATTTGCCCCGAGCTTTAATCGAATCTTCCACTCTCTTCCGGATTTGTCAATAAACAGTTCGATGGATGTTTTTAACGCCATTTTGGGTATTTTTCTTCAGCAGGCCCTTTTGAAAAGTTCTGCGAACGCAAATGCGGGATCGCCCCTAATGAGTACGATTTCCTGGTTGCCTCTGTTCAGATGTCAAACACTTTATTGGTTTAAAAAAAATAAAGTAGTAATCGGTTAACCCATTCGTGCCTGGATATTTTTTCGACTTTCTTCGATTTTTGCTAACACCAGCAGTAATTGATAAATTTCTGATATGAACTTTTTGAACATGGGATGATTTCATTTAAAATCATTATGTATAAAAATTGAAATGTCAACATCCTACTTGGCCATATTAAAATATTTTGTGGAATTGAGGTTCGATACTCGCGAATAAAGGCTAGGAAAAATAAATAACGTTTTCGACTGATAGCGAAAATGCCGTCCCAAAAAAGGGACGCTAGGCATAAATGGGTTAACACCATTTTCACGCGTGCTCGACAGTTTCTTTTGCAGTGAAGAACGTGTGTTAATCGTTTAATTTTACACCAGTAAATTGAGAAAGCTTTTTAAATGCCTTTATTAAAAAATAAAAATAAATGCAGTGTTATTCTGCATCAAGTACTTGTTGAGACTTTGATCTGTTTCAATGGCCTCTTCAAAAATGTTATGCAAATCCATGCCACGTTTTAATATTCACGATCGAGGGACAGTTTGAAAAATAAAATGCCACACTGAAAAACGTTCATTTCGATGAATCTATGGCATGTTTGTTTGAATGCTGTACTTCGAAATATCATGTGATTTTGGTACATAAATGCAAAAAGAAAGAAAAGAAAAGATGATGATTGTGATTACGGCAACGCTACACTAGGGCGATCTGCCAATTGGGGTGCCTTGGTAGGAGTACTTTCTAAGGGGTTCTAAAGCGTATTCACGTTACATCTGTAGAAAACCTTCCAAAACTCCAGACCGTTAGATCGACAGCCGCGCGATGGGACCCGAACCCGGGACCCGCACACTTCGGCCATCTACCATTTTCAGTGGCATAACCACTGTGCCATGGTGAGGCAAGAAAAGAAAAAGAAAAAATAACGAGAGAAAGAAAAAGAAAGAAAAAAGAAAGAAAAACTAATGTCAAGCACTTCAAAAATCTTATAGAATGTTTCTTTTACAAGATACAGTCAACACCGGTTAGAGTGAAGCCGGATATAGTGAAAGCAAATCGTTAGTCCCGATTCACTTACATTAAAATGTGCATAGGCATTTTTCGGTTTGAGTGAACATGACTTCGGTTATAGTGAACATAACACTGAACTTGGAAAATTCTGGAAATGGCGGAGATGAAGTTTTTCGATGTCTACATTCTCAAAGGTTGTCTACATTGCATTCTATAAATACACAAAGGCATCATCAAGCATCTATTCCGAAATACAGGGGAATTGTCAGTGGCTAGGCTGAGAACTGGTAAATCGGGCTAACATGGAGAGGGGAACTAGTGCACTAGATAAAGGGCTTTTAGACTCTTGACCGCTTTGAAACCAGGAATTTATTCATTGCAGTGATGCTTACTAATCTTTAGCACTTCAATTCCCTTGCAAAATAGCCCAAGTCTTGTGATTTATTCCTCCCCGTACTCCTTTTGTCCGACATCCCCAGTGGTCATCTTTTCCAGCCTGCATGAAAGCCCGTGATACTCACACTTCCTCGATGAAGAAGGCAGCAATGACAATTTTAAAAAGAAACGTGCATTTTTTTTTTCATTCTCATTCTTGACTAGAAAGAAAAGACAACAAGCGCTTCGATCCAATTCATCAGACTCTTCCCCTCCTAATCGTATCCACACTTGCTATCCGGGGAAGTCTGCAAAAAGGGATTCAATTCTTATTCGGTTAGAATCAATATCATTTTTTCGGCTACTAAGCAGTTTACAAAAAAGTAGTGTCCATTTCATGGTGAACAAAAACGGACATATCTCTCGTCCTTGAACGGTTCCATTTTCCATTCCCGGTACAAATAGCACAGGTTAAGGATTACCACTGCTCGCTATTGCTTGATTGGCTATAGCACTTTCCGGCCAATTGAATTTAATCTCCTAAATTATTGTAGCACTTAGGAGAAATAAAACATAAATACGATTCAATATGTTTAATTTACACAAATATAGTATTTTTTACCTATGCTTGTAATGCATTCCTTGCTCATATGAGGACACTTCGCTCATAGTGAACATCGGATATACTGAACGAAATTTGCCAGTCCCTAGAGGTTCACTATAACCGGAGTCGACCGTATATTAAACACTGAAATAAACGATTAACCTGGGGAAGCTTAGCTGTACCGTTTGGAACGAGCGATCACTACCTTGAAAAAAAACGCAATTTGTTTGTATAGCGTAGTAGTCTAGCAAGACCGCTTGGTACCAGCAATTTCTGAATAACATTATTCAAAATTTCTTTAAAAAAGTATTTTATGTTACCCTAACACAGAAAATGAACAAGGAATATGAAATTTGAGAAAAAGTTCGGGCTTTGCCGGGTTAACCTGTATAACTTACGAGACACTTAGAAAATATTCTCAAAAACAGAAAATTTTGGAGAGTGGTCTCATGTTTTTTATAACTTTTGCTGTGCGATTCCACATTTAAGAACATTCCATTAAGTTTCGTAAAAGGAACCTTTTCCTGCCATTCATTTCAGTGTGTATTGCAGCTTTTAAAAATTCATCCCGAATTTTTCGAGTGCTTAGTGTAATTAGTTTATTTTTATTTCTGAGCCAAGACCTTGTGACAGATTCTGTTTCATCGACATACACCTTCATGTTGTGTTTACTTGCGGTATCGCTATGTGCTGACAGAAAAATCATACTAAATTAGTTTAATTAGGGGATGAAAATCTTATCACCTAATGCTGTAAGCCCAATTTTCCTTTTACCCAATGGTATTTAACCCTTTATATGTCCCAAATAAAGTTATTTTTATAAAATTTAAAGTTTGAAACTTTTTTTATGTAGCACTGGAAACATTTCATATTAAGTAATGCTATTATGTATTGCAACATGAATGAAACATATCATTTTAAATTAAATACTTAAGTACAGGAAATTAAAGCCCTCAATGAGCATTTATTGCAGATTTACAAGGCGAAAAAAAAATACCGCTCTCATCTAAAGCGAATAGATCGTTGTTTTCTGTGTCTCCAAACAAGAAGTATAGATCGTATAACGATGCGTGTAGGTCATGCCCACAACTAGTATATAGACGAAAGGGTCAAGAATTTCCAGTCCGCAGTATTCTGGCTCATCACAGCAGAATGACTTGTTTGTGTGAAGAGAAACGATCGTTCGATACACTCGTGCACTAGAATGACCGTTTGTGAGTCTACCCGCTAGCGTACACAACGATTGACAGATATTTTCATCTGGATGCAAGCAGCCGCTTGTAGAGGAGAGATCTAAAAATTGGATAAGTGGGCTCAGAAGCGTCTCGTTCTACGATCTAGTATTTACAGGGAGTACATAGACCCATAAATTCTAGTTTCACCCATTATTTTCTAGATGTCAGTGGCATATTTCTGTTTTCAGTGTATGTCCTTTTAAACAATTTTACTGATGGGACTTTAAAGTCCCATCGGGACATAAGGAATTAACCGTATTTTAAATCCGATTCATGCACAACTCTATTGAATAATCGTTATTAAAAGTTTCCATTCCACAAAAACGTCATGAAAAACCAAATTCTTTTCCCCTTCTTTTACCGGTGAAAAACTATCTTCATAAATCCCATTTTATCTCATCGGTTTTTTCCTCGCGATAGGGCTGTTTTTAAAATCCATTCCCGCATTATTGCACGATCTCGCATATTTCCAGACACCCGAGTGATACGATATTCATGGAATTTCTATTCAGGAAATGTCTCCAAGTACAATATGGCATTTATTAGTTTTTGTCTCGAGGAATCGAAAGAGTTGGAGTGTCTGGAGGAAAGCCAAGAACCCTTACATCACTGTCAGTACACTCCTGGGATATGTATGTTTTTTATTTATTTTTATATATATATATATACGCACACACACACACATATATATATATATATATATATATATAGGGATGGACGCGAGACGACTTTTTGCGAGACGAGACAAAGATTTACAGCTTTTTTGCGAGACGAGACAAGCATTTTTAACATTATGGTATAGGGATTTTCGCGAGACGAGACAAAGCTTTTTGGCTGTTTTGCGAGACGCGAGACGCCAATTTTTCGTCTCGCGTCCATCCTTATATATATATATATATATATATATATACTGACGCAGCTGGCTGTGGGGCACAGAGAGCTGTCGTCCAAAAAGGGGTCTCTAGATCTGTGGCACGAGATGAACGTTTCGATCATCCCCCCTCTTGCTGGTCGTTAAGTCGAGCGATGGCAACGGCTGCCCTTTTTTCAGCATTGGGAAAGGGTTGCGCCTCAAAGGGTTAAACGCGAAAAAAACTTGGCTCGACGCACGTTCAATTTCTTTTCCCTTACAGGAATGCGCGTTATCTGGGAAATTAAAAATAAATAAATATTCTGTGCTGCATAAGAAAATTTTGACGAAAGTATTTTACTCGACTTTAACTGAAGGGATACGTACTACCAGATCCCTCTGGTTAACTAGTAAAATGGGCAGACTGGAAAGTTTTATTTTTCTTTGCAAGATGTTTGGAAATGCCGTCATTATTCCCTAAATTTCAGGTTCGTAACATCTTACTATAACTTTTTGAGGCTTCAATAGCGTTTATTTGTATTTATACGTTTACTATTTCAGTACTGTGTATAATAGGCATATATTTTTTGTATATTATGAAGTGGAACTTGTTTATCATTGAGTATTTTGCAAGTGTTCGGATCTTTAGTGCAGATGTTTTTCTTTGACAACAGAGGAAGGCGAGGCACAGTGGTAAAAATTTTTACTTGTTTTACAACAATGTCTTCCTTTAAAATTTAAAAAAAGTACGCATAGCAATATTTTAAAAGGTTTTAGCGTTCACTGTAATTTTTCTTCAATTTTCGGAAAAAGTTCGAAAACTAACTCAAATTGACAGTTGTTTCATTGTGCTGGACAGAGATTGGGGTACAATGGGACAATGAGTAAAGCACATATAAAATCAGCTATACTATGACAAAACATATTATCATTTAATATAAATTGACATATTCACCAGAAAAAAGTAAAGCTTCATTTTTTTTTTTCTAAAAGAGGTAATAAAAACAAAAATGGCTGCAAGTCCCGTGCAAGATGAAATTTGATTTTGATAAGTTTCTATCTTGTTGCAACAAAGGTTAGCTAAATTACGCCATACTTTTTAATTTTAGGGTATTTAAATTACAGGAAATATAAATACCTATTGCCTCACTGATATTAACTTTCCCCTATAGTTATTTATTTGAAGTTATGAGACATCAAGAATTGGCTCTTTTTCACAAAATTGCGAACAGGCATTGCCTTCAATAGATAAAAAGAAAGAAAAATAAAAGTCTGACGCGGACACAGTATTTCTTTATGCGTCTATTAAACTAAACACTTATTTGACGATTAATCGTTTTCTTTGAAAGTAAGATACGATATTTCAGTAAAATGTAGTTTAGCCATTTCCAACTGATTATAGGAAATATTCATAAGCTGTCTTTTGGCACGAAATCTGCTTATATTTAGCCCCAAAGGAATGACTGCCTATAGTTTTCAAATGTATTGAAGGTATTTAGAATAATATTGCCAATAAACTAACCGAGTCGATTGCAATCTGAAAAAAAGGTGCGCAACTCTATGCTACAATAGTCCTCAATGCAAAATGTGAACATTGCACGACTAATTTTTTCCTTTTTCGGAGTTGCGGTATCTGTGTTCGGTTTCACATTTCACACGCTTGCATTATTCTGCTGAATCTATTGTCTGCTTGGTCTTAATTTTTTAAGAAAAAACAAAGAGAAAGCGCCCCGACTCCGAAAAATATACTGTTGTTGAACCTATAGTAGTCCACAGACCACAGTACGGCCGCCAAACGGAAGGTCGATAGATCACCGAAATAGCTAACAAGCAAAATAAAGTTTCACCTGTTTTAGTAAACTTTTTTGGTTTTAACAATAATAGTATCAATACATAAATAAGTTTAATAATAATTAATAGCAGTTCTTTCAGTTACGTCAATGACGTCACGCGCAAATCTTGTCAAGAAAAAAGTTTGGAGGACTAACTGTGTTCTACCACAGACCCACTCTTGTTATCTACCATTACTTAATGATTAAGCAAATGATGTCACCCCAAAAGCACTCATTGTATCGACTTCGTCATAGGCACGGACATTCCATATTCTTTTCCAAGAAACGTCCACTCAATTTCTTTTTATTGTACGCAAGAGAAATATCTGTTGATACACGGACATCCCTCGAGACAGATGTAGAAATACAGCGGGTGAACTCGTGGCCTTTAAGTACTGTTTATTTTCAGCCATAAAGCATGCATACATACATATATATCTTCCGCCTTTCGCCACGTATCTGAAAGAAGAGCATTTAACGACGACCATAATGTGTGATGGCTATTCTTACGCAAGACGATCGCATTTTTTTTCTTCTAAAAGAGGGGGAAAAATTCGTTGAAAAAGTATATTTATAAATCAGCTTAGGTTCATGTATTGAAACAGCAAGTCGTTTAAAAAAAAAACATTATATACGAGGTGCCCATACATAATTTTATAATAATCGTAACAAACTTTAATGGTAGGTAGAGTACATGAAAAGGACTCAGAATCACATAACAATACGGGGTAGGAAACATCGTCTTCATGTAGCTGTTAATAGTCACTTTAGAACGTGTGCTAACATCACGGTGAACTGCCCAACTGTGCTCCATAACAAACGAACGCATTTTTAACAGCAAACACGTGACTCAATATCGATAGTTTAAAAATTCTATTCCATTTCATGGAGGAAATTTTTGAAGATAAACCTTATGTTTGTGAAACGCGGTTAAAATATTAGAATATCACTTCAACACTTTTCTCAAAGTAATTATTAAGAGATAAGTGAAAACAACGTTTATGGCCCCACATTTCTACGGGATCGATTGCTTACTATGTTCTCTGGAACTCACTTTAAAGTTTGTTCCAATCATTACGGGACACCCTTTATAGGTTATTGACACCAACTATTGGAGCTTTAACTAAACTTTCGCGTTCTTTTCGTAATAAATATCTTGTTCATATACCGATGTATGCATTTCAAAGTTTTTCTTTTGAAAACATGCTCTACAAATTCCGCTTGTTATTTCCTAGAACTTGCTTTTTCGTTTAATGAGCGGATATTTCGCAGCCATATTTCTCTCATGTTACTGACATGACTGAACTAGTTGTTGACATCGACAAAAAAAGACAGTTACTGACATACGTATTCAGTTATTAACAGTGAGATGAACCAAATTGTTGACACCGTAATAACGTTTTCAACAATTTTATTTTGAACAAAATACTGTATCATTACAATTCAAATTTCCAAGAGAGGTATGTATATTTTACACAAAAATTGCCAGTATCCTAATTTTTACGCTATCAATTGGTCAACATATTAATTACTGATTCATATGGGAACCCGCCATTAACAGTTCCTATCAAAAAATGGATTCCCGCTACTATTTTGAAAGGTGAAGCACAAAGATGTTCCAAATTAAAAAAAACAAAAAAACAAGGAAGAAAATCTGATATACTTTCAGATTTTAAACACGCACTAAAGTGCTATATATTAAAAGTGTAAGGTACAGTCGCAAAAAAAAACGTCCCTTAATTTTAAATAAATAAAAAACTTTTAAACAAAACTTTTAAACAATTTTAAACAAAAGTGTATCTTTATTAATAATACACGAATTAAAAGAACACTGGACTCTATATCTGTTTCACACAGTGATCTTGGCCTTATACAACGTGTTCTGTCCATATAATAATGATTTTGTAGTCAGCCATCTTGGGTGAGGCTGCTTCTTGGCACAGTGTTGTTGGGACGACAACAATGGCAGAGAAACACATCGCAATGATAGACACGCATCAACAAAGTAAGTCTGAAATTCATTGTCGACACAGTCATTGTAGGAAACAATGCTCACTTTTAACAACAGTACTTTCCAACAATTTTCACAAACTTTTCTGAAATAGTAACGCCTGCATCTAAACCTGTCCTGCTAATTTGCTTCGAATTCAATATATTGCTGTTTATTTTTAAGGAATTTCGGGTCCATTGATTCAAAATGGCCTTTAAAGCCTTCCTCGCAACTGAAAGGTTCATTAAAAGATGCCTCAGGTACGTGTTTCAATTTTGTTCATTCTTAATTACATTTTTCAGCATAATATGTAAAACTGGGATGCTTATCGCTTACGCTGAATACAAGATGGCGACAAGCTTTCTGACTTGTCACCTACACGAAAATACGATTGAGAAATACTAGATTTAAAACTAGAAAAATCTAGTAACAATATAACAGGAGTAAAATGGACCTCTATTAGAGTTCCTTTTCGTTAATATCTAACCAGTTAAATCCTCCATTACCGATTAAGCAACCGGTATACGGCGCGGACTTTGAGAACGGCACTACATATTCGTAATATCAGAAACCGATAGAAGAAATAATTTACCATGGTCACACTTATGTGTTCCTGAGCTTAGCTTCATGGTCCTGCAGCCAGTAATAATTAGGAGGGCATTCTTGATTAGGTACATCTCAAAGCATTTCAGAATCTTGAGTATACACTTCATCTCGGCTTCTTCAAAAGTAGAATTTTCTACTTATGATTACAGCTACTACCATACCCGCTTCCTTTAATAAAGAATTCTATAACTGTCAGAATTATCTTAATGATAAATTAAAAGTAGAGAAGAAGTAGCTATTACTACAGTTGATTACAACTAAAATCTCTTAATCGTGTATCACTTTTGTGCAATTGAAGAAATTTTTGCAAAATTGCTCTACTCCTGAAGCGTATGAAATCCCAGTCGGCCATTTTGTATTACAGAAAGCGTTTTGAAACTCTCAGGTGATAAAAATAGTTTAAACTGCCCCAGGCTTCTCCCGAAAAGAGCTCAATTAAAGCATTGCTTCTGTTTCTTAATCAATAAAGAATTGGAACCATTTCACGGGGAAGGAAAGGAAAATCAAACAGAATTTTTGCTCTTATAATAGGAAGAGACGAAACACGCTTCGAATTTCAACTGCGATTCTTCCTTCGTTTTCAGCATGAGTTGGTAAATCGAAGTAGTGCATTACTGAATCTAAACAAAAGTAATTTCAGAGACTGAAAAGACTTTGAATTAATGAGGCCACATTCACACATTTCAGTCAGAGTTACACACCCAACGCGATAACTGACGCACAAGGGCCACTCTGGGAAATTGGGCAGGTGTGCGGACAACAGGATTAAGTACCTCATTTATCACTTTCAGTGGGCTACACCGAAGAAGGGATTTAATGAGTCCGCACTGAGTGGAACAGTATTCCTTTAGGTTGATATGTCAATCGTTCCCTTAAAATCTTGTTAAAGCAAAAAATCTCATGTATCTACTTAAAATAGTTAAGGAAAATCAAAACAGTAAAAATAATGGAACTCTGATTTCTTCATACATAACATTGAAAGAGAAATTCATTATTTTTTTAATTAGAAAACAGATACCATTTTTTTTTTCTTCGAGCACTGTACTTGAAGCATATTCAGCGATTATACAATTGAAGCAAGCCTCTCGTGCTTTTATCTCAATGCCTTACGGATGTTGATTGCTCCCTCTGTTTCCTTCCAGTTGCTCTGGTTGTATTGAAATGGAGGAAGAAAAAGACGAACGCTTGGAAAAGTTCCGGGAGGAAATTGAAGTTATAAACTTGTGAGTATAATCCAATTTATGATCGTTCAGTTTTGAAATCAGCTAGTTACAGGCGCTTAGACTCTGCCCCTGAGGAAAATCTGATGGGTTGCCGAGGTATATGGGTACATACATATCCTTTTTATAGGAGAAGCCATTAAAAATCAAAAATAATTCTGCAAAGGACAGACATAAATTAAAAATAATACTACACTTCACTGGGGTGGTATGTAAGATACACTGCAAGAATTTTTAACGATTGCACAAGCAAGAAAGTGAGAAAGAGCACGGATCTGCGAATAAAGACGCGTGATTCAACACACACAATTACGACGGCACATCATTCTATGTCCGGGTACTCTATTGACAGAGTCATCCAAAAGACTTTCAATACATTAAGGACTATTATTATTAAAGCGATTATTAATCCCGTATTACACGAGCAGCAAAAAGGAAAGGGATTACTTGTGCAGGGTATCTCATAACCAAGGATATGTTTTTGTTCTTTATCGGAAAATCGAAACGCGGTTGCACGATGCGTAAAAATGTAAAAATAAATACAACTTACAATTGTAACCCTACGTTTATATAAAAGACACTGCAAAAACGTGTTTGTGTACTCTGAACTGGAACCTCTCGGAATAATAGCAGTGAGACTCACACAGGTTACGGCACACCCCGTACGAAAATCTATATGAAAAATTTCAAAACGTTTTCCTCTTTATGAATATGATCTGAGGAGTCAGATACACCGACACCTTTGATGCAATCTCATCCATTGAAAGAAAAAAAAGTGTGGTTGGCATATTATATTCTTCAAGATGAGCTTCGGGGTCATCCAAATAGCTTTACATTCATAAAGGTCTTTGGGGTTTTCAATATATTAACACATGATAGTCAATCACTGTTTGGGCCAAGCTCAAAATGTAGCCCCTGTTCCCAGTCTGGACCAAGTTTGGGGAGACAGTGCCTATCTGTGCCTATCGTTGCTTGACGTCACGAATGGGCCAATGCTTCCGCCTGTCTCAAGGCGCATGCGCTGTATTCGCTGCAACGCGACATTCAAAAACCCAAGCTGGTAAGCAAGAACAACGCCGTAAGGGCAACCGTTACGTCTTAGCAACGATGGAAACAGATTGCCTTACTGGACATTTTCCACCTAGACAGTTCGTAGTTTTGTTATGTATGACATTTTTAATCGATAATGTATTTTAGAATCGGAATAATACAACTTTCATGTTTCTGTTTGCAGATACGTCGAATCTGCGTTGTCCTGCCTGGATGAAATTTCATGCGCTTTGAAAGAAAGAGCTAGAACTTGTCCAACCAAATACCTTACCCCTTACTTGAATGCCTCTGTGGCTTATGAAAAGCAGCTGCTCAAAAATTGGAAAAAGACTTTAGTGCCAGGCATGAGACTCTCCGAATTGCTGTTCTCAGAATGTGATGTGTATATTGAAAACTGTGGACTTGATGATGATGAAGTTTTAAATATATTTTATGAATTTGTGCGGTTTGCAAACATTGCCACACAAAAAATGTTCTGTATAAAGGTCGAACTTAAGAATTGTAAGTATGAATGCTTGGATGCTCTATGATTTGCGTAGCGTACTCATTCCCCTACTTTTGATACACGTGAACTTCTGTTCTCTGGCCTCCTTTGTCGTACTAGACTTTAATGCTTGAAAGCAGTACTGTAGATTAAGTTCTTCATCAATGGAGTTGTTTTTTTTCAACTTTCCTTTTTACGGAAAGGATATGGTGCGAAATCAGCAGCATGATATTGATTGACTACCATGGGCAGGGCGGCCCTAAGGTACGTGGCGCCCCCTTGGAAGCGCAAGAAATGCACCCCCTATTATGCTGTACTCAGATTTTATGTTCGAAATAGCGCCCCTTCAAACCCTGCGCCCCGATTCGATCCTTACCTTGCTTATCATGTCCGGTGGCCCCTACTCAAAAGGCGGGTGTCAGCTTTTCTTCAGTTTCAATTTTGAAGTCCTGTTGTATTTGGTCCTTTCCATCCTGTGAAAGGCAAAACGCCTGATGTGTCGTTGGGGCCTCAGCACTGCTTGTCTACGCCGGGCATTCAAAGAAATCCCGGACAGAGGAAAACGTTTAACATAAAAATAAATCTCAACCATTAAATGCTTTAAGAACGATGAAAGCGGATGGATTCGACATGCATTTAATTGTCGGGATGCTAATTTTATTGAATTAAGGTTAAACTAAAAATATGGGAATTTATCTAAATACAGTCTAAACTAGTGACCACAAACTTCACTTTTACGGACATTTAAGATTAAAATTAAAATATTTAAATTAAAAAAATCATTTGAACTGATCATGGAGTAAAAAAATATCACTTTGGCAGTTAAAAAGTTATCTTAAATTTTCTCTAACACTTAAATACGTACAACTGTTCAAAGAATAGATTTATTCTAATTTTGTTCCCAAGATGGCACATTTGCCTTACACGCAAGTAAAATGGGAATTATTTAAGAAACCTTAGTTTGTTGTACTCCTTCGAACTGGGATTTATGAATGTACTATATAAACAAAGCACGAAAATTATGGTCATTCTTGAATGGAAGGAGCGTGATTTGCAAAATAATTTCGAGAATGACCGCAGTGTCCTTTTTCTTCCCTGGGTAGATTCTGTAAAGTGATTATCATCCTATGTACAGAAACCTCGTCTTAATCCTGAATTCTCCTGAGGTTCCCTCTACCAGCTGTCTCTACACTTGCGCTGCTTGCTATTTCTGGAACACCCTGCATATCACAGAATATTTTGTCTACAAATGCAGAGTGGATGAAGGCAAGCAGGACATCTTCGTAATCAGTCGCTGCACTTAACGAAAGCCCTAAACTTCATACGCGTTTTCTTTACTGAAACAATGTTCATAAAATTTGTTTCTTGAAATGTTGTTTGATGATTTCAATGTTGTTGAATGTACGATTGGGACTGTAACTTATAGGACACTGTTTTTGCGAAGTTACGGAGAGTCAGCACTGGCAACTGTCTGCATCCATCACGATGATGCAGACAGACACACTATTAATGCTGCATATTACGGATCGTATTACTAGTTGTTGGTTCCATTATTCATTGTTTTTATTCTCTTTTCAGATATGAATGCCATTCGCAGTATGAAGTACTTTGTGAAACTGTTCGGCCTGTTTTGAAAAGGATGACTATCAAGGACAGCATTGTATTTTACACAACTCCAAATTTTCTTTATTTTCAATCATTTTGTTTATAAAATTTATAAGCTATATTGTACAAATGTGAATGTCATAACTTTGAATTCTGTTTTCTTCAATAAAGCCTACATATTTTTCCTATCTAGTTTTGTATTCTTTCCCCGTCCCCAAGATTTCCTTGCTCTTGGCTTTGGGTCGGAATCATGGTCCTAACAAGATGAGAGGCTAGGTAGGGTTTTGAATCTAAGTTCGGGGGGGAGCTGGTCAAATACAAGTGTATTAGCAGTAATCAGGGGTGAGAGAGAGTGTTTTTCGATTTGTGTATATTTTCCTGCAGTATTTGCTTCACAAAATGCCGTAGTTTTGAAACATTTAGCATTCATTCCATTAATGTTTTTACTGCCTTCCACGAAGTACAAGGAAGCAATGGGATCACGAAAAATGTCGGTATCCGAGTTTGACGAAAAAACCGATCTTGACTCCCTCTCAATTTACTCTGAAGGGTTTTTGCGAGACATCTTACCGTACGCATGTATGTCTCCTAACTAATATTATTAATGCGAAAGTGAGTTTGTTTGTTACGCTTTCGCGCCTAAACCCGTGAATCGATTATGATGAATTTTCGCATAGAGAGATATGGGACGCTGGAGACGGTTATAGACTACTTTTAGATTTTTAATTACTTTTTTAATTATTAATGAAAAATCGTTTTTACGTTGGCATGCTTGGCGAGTTTCACCCGTATATAATGATTCATGCATTTGAGCTAGTACAAATGCTATTACTTCATGAGGAATCGCGTGCATTCGAAAAACATGAAATACCAGGGAAATTATGCCAGCTTTACGCCATATTTATCTATCTATAAGAATATCTTATAACCTAGATTAAAATACAGGCAGCATTTCATGCATGTACCATAAATAATTCTTTTACAAAGACACTCAAAATAATTCTAATACATGACGCTCTATGGGCATTTTGTAACTACTGAACCGATTCTCTAAAACGTTTTTTTCACTGATTGAAGTTACACTATTCCTGAGTATTATTGTCTGTTTGCTTGTGGATTAAGGCCTTTTGTCTGCACTAGGGTCCTAGGCCCATATGGGGAATGCCCTCTGTGGAGGACTTTCTAAGCCATCATAGAACGCATTAACGAAAAATTTCGGAGAAAATCATGGAAAATTTCGAACGGCTACGTCGACAAGCGCGAAGAGCTAGGTCGACAAGCGCGACCGGGGCTTGAACCTGACACTTCCTTCTTTCCAGTTTTAAGAGCAGAACCTATTAGCCACTGTTGGGATCGTTAGTATTATAGGCTGCCTTTTATACATATATCCCAAATAGTGTTTTTACAGGAATACTCATAAGAATTACGTTGCGCTCTATGTGTATCTCTGTAACTACTGAACTGCGATTTTAAAACTTTTTTAACTGGTAGAAAGCTGCACTATTCTTGAGTATTATAGGCTAAAGTTCGTACATGTAGCATAGATAGTTCTTTTACAGAAATACTCAAAATAATTCAAATGCATTATACGCTATGGGTATCTCTTCAAATGCAGAACCGATTCAATGCTTTTACTCTAAGAGAAAGCTCACTATTCCTGATTAGCATATGCTAAACTCCATGAATATAGTGTTGCAAAATAATAACTTAATTTGCTCCCGTATTGCATGCGCCGCTGTGAAACTAGTTTTGCAGGCATAATATCGGTCCTCCAATGATGGTAGCCCTGTAGTCTTGGCGACAAACTTGGCGATCATCTTGGCGACTTGGCGACGGATTTGGCGACCTTGGCGACTTCTAGAAAATTCATGTCTCGAGACCCTATTTCAATTTGATAAGATTGTTCCAGAAATTTCTCTGCGATTCTGGTGACGTCATCATCTCTATAAAAGCGCTGCATCTCTCTCCGGGGAGTTCAGTTGAGTGATAGACTTTGAAGCGCACGGTTAATTCTGGGAAATGAATAGCGTTATTGTTGTGCTTTTTTATGATTTTAGTTGGCGCATTTTAAAGTTTCTTGTATTATTTTGAGCTATTGAGCTGCGAGCCGTGAATAAAGTGTTATTTTTGTTTACTGTGCTGATTGGACTGTTTCGAAATACACCCACTTGGCGATTTTCGTAACATTGGTGTCAGGAAGTGGGGTCTGGATCTGTTTGAATGCCAATAACCACAGCAGCCATGGAAGATAAAATGGAAAAACTGTTTGCTATGATGTTAGATATGAAAGAAAAGATGCCTTTGGGTCAAGAGAGTCTGAATGAAAAGATATCGTTCGGACAGGAGAGTCTGGAAGAGAAGATCTGTTCGGGACTAGAGAGTCTACAAGAGAAAATGCGTCCAGGACAAGAAGAAATGAAGACTCAAATACAATCTGTTCATGAAAGAGTCGAGGGAGTACGAATCGAAGTGCAAGGACAGATCAGCGACGTACAAGAAAAAATCGAGGGAGTACGAAGCAATGTGCAAGAACAAATCAGCGATGTGCAAGAACAAATCAGCGATTTTGAAAAGAGACTTTCTGATCTTGAGAGGAAGCCAAGCAATATTTTGGCAAGTGGAGAAATAATTAATTCTAGACCCACTGTAAAGCATTTAACATTTGACGGCCAAACATCTTGGACTGTTTTTAAGACTCAGTTTGACATCGTGAGCTCTAAAAATGGATGGACGGATAGCTTCAAGGCCAGTCAACTTGTGGCCTCTCTATAAGGATCAGCAGCGGAGATTCCCCTAGGAATACCGAATGGCAAGTTGAACGACCTACCGACCGTCGAAAAGGCTCTAGAATCTCGATTTTGAAATAGCCATCTTACCCAGTTTTATAGGACTGAATTGAAAGCAAGGCGACAAAGGCCTGGAGAAAGTCTACAGGTATTAACCGCCGATGTTGAGCGATTAATGAGCCTAGCTTACGCGGAATGTCCCCCAGATGTTCGAGAAAGTTTAGCAGCCGAGTACTTCGTCGACGCTATCAGGGACGAAGATACACAACATTCCACGAGTCTGGCAGACCCGAAAGATTTGAAGGCAGCTCTGGCGTATAGCATGAAATATGAAGCTGCGAGAACCGTTTCGAAAACACCCAGGCATGTAAGGTTTGTGGATATAGAGGAAAACGCCGCCAAGGCAAAGGATGATAAACTGGATTCCGTACTCAAGGCACTCAAGGAATTATCGGATAGTCTCGCTGTTAGGAGAAGGGGCTCTCCCCGAAGGAATCCGAACGTGACCTGTTGGAGATGTCACAAAAGGGGACACGTGCAAAGAGAATGCGACGTGACTTCTCCCAAACAGGAAAAACTAGGTCTTGCGTGACGGAGGCTGCCTTTTTTTGAATAAAGCCCCTGAAGAGAAATTTGAAATTTCCGCACTTAGCGGAGGAGAAACTGGACTTTATGTTGAAGGAACTATTTGTGGTATCCCTTGCTTGATGCTAGTGGATACGGGTGCGAATGTCACTCTTCTAAAATCGGACTTCGCCATGAAACTGAAGGAACAATTGCTCTACACATCTCCAAACGTCTCTTTTAAGACCGCTACCGGTAGAAAGACAGAGATACAAGGAAAACTGGATGTATCCATCGAATGTGGATCCAAGAAATTCCGGCACAGGGTCTACGTGGCTAACATCACTGACACTTGTATCCTTGGACTGGATTTCCTTCAAAAATTTAGCTTCACCGTAGACTTAGAACGAGATACGAACAGGAGGGGAGGAAATTCCCTTGTTTTCAGGAAGCGAGCAGTGTTCAAAATCATGTTCTATATTCGCGAAAGAGAAGACGACTATACCATCGAGATCTGAATTTCTTATCCAAGGTGTTCCTGAAGTCTCTGGACATTTCCGGTATGTCTTACGAACTTTCCTAGCCAGTTCTCCTTAAAAGGGGTCTTGGTGGCCGCCGCACTCGTGGATTTAAGAGGGGAAGCTATACCTATTCGAGTGTTGAATTTGGACAATAAACCGAAGACTGTAGAAAAAGGGGCCGTTATTGCAACGTGTGAACCAGTGGTGGATATCGTCGCCCGTCCTCAAGGATATTCTAATAGTCATCATTTTCAACTAATGCTGGAGAATCTTGAAGGACTTAGTAAGGAACAGCGAATAGCAGTGCAAAAATTACTCCAAGAATTCCAAAACTTATTCTCTACCGGTGGTGCTGATGTGGGCCACTGTAATGTGACACAACATAAAATTAATACAGGTGATCATCCACCAATAAAGCAGTATCCAAGGCGTTTGCCTCTTGCAAAGAAAGAGGAAGCTGAACGCCTGATTAAAGAAATGGTGGACGGTGGCATAATAGAGGAATCGTCGGGGCCTTGGGCGTCACCAATCGTTCTTGTTAAAAAGAAGGACGGATCGACCAACACCTCCTACATATAGAAAGCCTAACAACTGAAACTTTGACGTCATTAGTAGGCCTTCAAGTAATGACGTCATCACAGTTTTACTTTCACAAAGTAAAACTATTTAAAATTTCTGGTGGATGCTACAAATATTAGAAAATAGCTTAAATAGAGAATTAAAATTAAAATACCCCTCTCATACAAAATTATTCATTTCGATCTATTTCCTTATCATATTATCTAATTCGTCACGGTTAAAAACTGCCATTTTTCATAAAATTATATTTTTTATCTCAAATTATTAAAATATTGTTATTCATGAGTAAATTCACCAGAAATTTTGTATAGTTTTATTTTGTGAAAAAAAAACTTTTAAGTGTAGGTCAAATGATGACGTCAAAGCTTGGTGACGTAGGAGTTGTTAGGCTTTCTTTATCTAGGAGGTGTTGGATCGACACGTTTCTGTGTCGACTATCGGAAACTGAACGATATTACGAGGAAAGACTGCTATCCCCTCCCGCGAATAGATGACACTTTAGATGCTTTGAATGGAACCAGTGGTTCTCTACGTTGGACTTAAAGAGCGGGTATTGGCAAGTCGAAATCCGACCCGAAGATAAAGAAAAGACAGCTTTTACCACCGGACAAGGACTCTGGCACTTTAAGGTAATGCCTTTCGGTCTCTGCAATGCCCCCGCTACTTTTGAAGACTAATGGAGACTGTATTACGTGGACTTTCGTCTGAGGCCTGCTTAGTATATTTAGATGACATTATTATAGTGGGAAGAACGTTTGAAGAACATTTAAATAATATTCGTAAAGTGTTTCTTAGATTACAAAATGCTAATCTTAAACTAAACCCGAAGAAATGCAAATTTTTACGTAAGGAAGTTACTTATCTTGGTCACGTTATTTCTGCAGACGGAGTTGAGACTGATCCACAAAAAGTTAAAGCAGTTGTCGATTGGCCTCGTCCGGAAACGGTACAGGAACTGCGAAGTTTTCTCGGACTGTGCACCTATTATCGCCGTTTTGTAAGAAATTTCTCAACAATAGCGAGACTTTACATAAATTGACTGAAGCCCAAGCAAGTTTTAATTGGACAGAGGAATGCGAGAAATCTTTCATTAGTCTAAAGCAGGCATTAACGACGTCTCCTATTTTGACATATCCCCGGACTGACAAAGACTTTATCTTGGATACAGATGCCAGTAATGAAGGGATAGGAGCCGTGCTTTCGCAGCGAACAGAAAACGGTGAAAATGTCATAGCTTACTTCAGCAAGAGCTTGGGTAAGCCAGAGAGGAATTATTGTGTCACTCGTAAGGAATTGCTGGCTATTGTTAAATCTATTGAGCATTTCCATCACTACCTCTATGGATGAAAATTTCTTTTCCGGACTGATCATGCTTCCCTGAGATGGCTTTTGAATTTTAAAGAACCTGAAGGTCAGATAGCTCGCTGGATCCAAAAGCTGCAGAAGTACGAGTTCAAAATCGAGCATCGCAAAGGAACTTCTCACGGAAATGCAGACGCTCTCTCCAGACGACCTTGTAAAGGGGACTGTAAACGCTGCGTGAACGCCGAGAAAAAGTACGGGACGGAGACGGATACTTTCGTGAAGGTTTTGCCTGCAACGACTGTGGGTCGGTGGGCTTCGAGTGAAGTACAGAGAGCACAGCTAGAAGATTCCAATATTAGGCCAATTTTGGAGAAGAAACTAAATTCCGCGAATCGACCGTCTTGGCAAGAGATCGCTCCAGAGAGTCCCGCTACAAAGCGATACTGGGCTCTTTGGGATTCTTTACATCTTAAGGACGGTGTTTTATATCGAAAATGGGAGAGCGATGACAATGGCAATCGATGCAATTAATTCTCCCACGTAGCAGGGTTCCAGAGGTTCTGCGGGAGATTCATGATAGTGCAAGTGGAGGACATTTAGGAGTGATGAAGACGTTAAATAAAACCAGGGAGCGATTTTATTGGGTTCGACTTCGAGCCGAAGTTGAAAAATTGTGTAGAGAATGCCACGATTGCGGTGTCCGGAAAGGACCTAAAATAAAAACCAAGGGTCGTTTGCAGCGCTATAACGTTGGCGCGCCTTTCGAAAGAGTCGCTTTAGATATCCTAGGACCCCTGCCTACAACATCGAAAGGCAATCGATATGTTTTAGTCCTGATGGATTATTTTACCAAATGGCCAGAAGCAATTGCCATCCCAAATCAGGAAGCTTCAACTGTAGCTGAAGAGCTCGTTAGAAACTGGATCTCTTATTACAGAGTGCCTATGATGTTACATTCGGGTCAAGGTACAAATTTTAATTCAGCACTATTTTCGGAACTCTGGAAATATTTGGGAATCGCAAAGACTCGAACAACACCGTTACATCCCGAGTCCGATGGCATGGTCGAGAGACACAATCGAACAATTTTGAATCATCTTTCAATATTTGTTTCGAAGAATCAAACCGACTGGGATGCATATTTGCCACTGTTCCTCCTGGCTTACAGAAGTGCGGTTCATGAGACGACTGGATATTCTCCATCAGAGATGTTGTTCGGCCGTCCTCTTCGATTACCCAGTGATATTGTTTTTCGACGACCATGTGATATGCCCTCCTCACGGAATGACTACATGAGTAATTTAGGAGCACGATTAGAAAGAGTTCATTCGTTTGCCAGAGAGCGAATCAATTTGGTGAGTGACCGAATGAAGATTCGTTACGACGCCAAAGCAACGAATCACCAATTTAAGGGGGGTGATCAAGTTTGGCTGTATAACCCAAAACGAAGGAGAGGTCTGAGTCCTAAATTGCAACAGAACTGGGAAGGAACTTATACAGTTGTCAAGAAATTGTATGATGTTATCTACAGAGTCCAGAAGTCGCCCAATTCAAAACCGAGAGTCATCCACATTAATCGTTTAGCTCCATATGGTGCTACGGATCATAATGTTGTGTGATTAGACTGCCGGGTTGTCAGTTTTTTTAAAGAGAAGAGCAGTGTTGCGTAATAATAATTTAATTTGCTCCCGTATTGCATGCGCCACCGTGAAATTAGTTTTGCAGGCATAATAGCAGTCCTCCGATGATGGTAACCCTGTAGTCTTGGCGACAAACTTGGCGATCATCTTGGACACAGATTTGGCGACCTTGGCGATAAATGGCGGCTTCTAGAAAATTCATGTCTCGAGACCGTATTTCAATTTGAAGATTGTTCCAGAAACTTCTCGGCAATTCTGGTGACGTCATCATCTCTATAAAAACGCTAGAATTTCTCTCCGGGGAGTTCAGATTTGTTTACACTGCTGATCTTTTATTTATTTATTTATTATTTATTTATTTTTCGTGGATTTTGCGTCAAAGTATTTTAAAGATTTCTTGCTACGTGTAACACTATAATTCTGTTTACGATGATTTGGTGTAGTGATTCATTTTCTATGTGAAAAATATCGCCATCATGTCGCTTGCTGCTGAATTTAAGGTAAAGTACGATGAGAATTATTATCTGTGCTTCCTGGACTTTCTGGAGTGCCTAGATGTGCAACGCTCCAACCCTGCTGTCGTCATCGCTGATACCGACTTACAGGCCGCTATATCCTTCATTGACCAGCAAAATGCTCAAGCTCTGCTAAGCACAAAGTTGTATATAGCTTACTATATACAAAACCACACCAAAGCCAATGCTCTCTTATCCCAGCACGGTGTTACTGCACGGCCTAACGCCCAGCTCACCTGTAAGAAGAAATCTAATGATGAACGCGACTCCAGTCAAGCCGCCAAAGTTATTCACATCACCGAGGACTCTCGTGTCCCCCCCCCACCACCACTGAGGAAGACCATACTGTTAATACTAACGTCGAGATGACAGAGTATCCTGTCTCAGATCTCCCTGAAGTACCCATTCATGACCCAAGCGGAACTTCTCAAAAACATCGCTTTTTTTGCGAATTTGACGGACTTATGTATCGTAAACACTGTGATTAACTGTCTCGCATCATCAAAACGACCGTCGATTGCAAGTACAACGGGAGCACTTACTTAGCTCCTTAATAAAAAGTTAAGTCTGAAACCCCTAGAATTCTATAGGGTTTCATACTTTCGATCCCAAGAATCTCAGGCCGAAGAAAGTCGTGATAAAGGGGATTCCCCACTCCACTCCCATTGACGATATTAAACATTTCTTGGAAGAGAGGAATCTCGTCCAACTGAGCATCAACTTTCTGAAAAACCGCCAGAACAAGCAACCGTTCTCTGCCTGTCTAGTGTTATTTTTATAAAGTGTTATTTTTGTTTACTGTGCTCATTGGACTGTTTCGAAATACACCCACTTGGCGATTTTCGTAACAATAGCATAAATAATTATTTTACAAGAACACTCAAAGTAGTTCGCAAATACTGTCGTAAGTATCTTATTCGCCAAATGCGTAAAAAAAATCTAAATGTAGTAACTCTGCATACTCTTTAATTTTAAATGAAGTATACTACCATGTATTATACTTCATTTAAATAAGTAAAAAATAAATAATATTTAAATACAATCACTTTTGTGTCTAGAGTGCAAACATATTTGTTATACACACATGCTTCATTTCTCTCTGAACCTAATTCTAAAACCGACGAGGACGAAGTCGCGGGTAGCAGCTAGTGTCCATATAAATGCATGTACCATTTTGACCGACTGCAAGTCACTTTTGACCAGTTTTTCCCTAACGCCCGTACGTACGTACATATGTATGTATACGGAGTTCAATAATCACTAACTGCACTATAAACTAACATTAGCAGTCAATCTACATGTATCATGCAACTTTCAGAAAAAAATTCACAAGCACAAAAAATGGGCGGAAAGTGTTAACTGGTTAAGGAAAATATTGCAGAATTCCGTATGTTTAGCATTTTATGTGTGTTTCGTCACTCCTATAGGTTCATTGTTTGCAACACTTCGCGCAGTATTCGTAATCGCGATTGTTCGTAAGCGTTTGCAGTACAACTTGTAAAGAGCCATTCTGTATTTTATGTCGAATCTCCAGAAGAATTGTGTTCTTCAAAAAGCCATTCTGAAGTTATACGATTTCCTTGAACAACAGTCTTTAACTGCGGGCTACAGAATCCGCAGTTTGAGATTACCATAATTACTTATTAAGACTGGTTTATAGTAGTAGTTAATCACTCTCATGAAATTCTGGATGAGACCTGTATCAATTTTTGAAAATTACTTCGAAACCTGAGATGAGGTGAATTTCCCGCTGAAGTTTTATCCAGTAAAACTATTATTTTAAAAACACAATGATTAAAACTGATATAAAGGTAAGCTTCTAGGTAAAGTACTTTAGTAAAATTAAATATCGGTAGTCATTTTGCGAAATCATCTAAATAGTATTCCAATCTAAATGCGAATACTTTACCTTATACAGCGTGTCTAGTAGCTTCGTGTACAAACTTGGACGGGAGGTAGAGAGTATGTGGTTAGAAATCATAACTATATAGGAAAGAATGGGTGAAAACGCCACCCTCTAGTGATAAAGAAGGACAATACGGCCACGACACAGAATGTACTGTAAAATGTTCTATTACACAATGAAAGAGTACAATTTTTCTTTACCCAACAGGGAAAATTTTGCCATGTTTTGCCCAACCAACCAATTTTGCCCCGTTTTTCAGGAAATGGGCTTTTTTGTGATATGATGTTAAATAAATCCCTATTTTTAATGTAAAGTAAAGTGTTTGAAAGATGTGGTAGATAATCGGTCCAAGAAAAGCGTAAAATTGGCAGCTATGACATTGAGGAAGACAGACGTACCGACCATGAGAGCTCGAGTACAGCGCCACCTACCGATTTCCGACCTTGCTTTCCTGCGTAATTATGGTTCATAACGATGTTGTTCGCAGTTTCTCCAAATCTGTACACGCTATATAAGAATCAGATGTTCGTAATACTTCCACATTTAATTTTAGACACCTAATACCCCAACCCCCTTTAAGCTACCACCCGATTCCAAAACCTTTTATTACTTCGTTTCGTGATTAACCTTATTTTAATGATCTTAAGGAGGTTAAGATATGTCCTCTTCAATAGCCATTCTATGTCTTTCAATTATATTTTTATTGTATTACATAAATAGCTCCATATATGAAGTCGCCGATGAAAGGGTAACACAAGAGAATATATTATTTTATTGAACTTTTTTTTTTCAGTTTTGCTGTAATTAATGTAATAAAGTTAAAAAGCGAGTCGTTTCAAAGTAAGAGAGAAAATGCACAGGAATAAATGAAAAGACAAATGTTGTAACTCCAAACTGAAACATACTGAGTCTGGTGAACAGTGTTGCAACACCTATTTTATTATTTCCTTCTACTCTAGTTTTGAAAGAGAAGTAAAAGAGTACTTGATTTTGCGGTACAGATGGCGATAAACACCCAATTCCGTATCCCCCCCCCTGCGATTGTGAGGAAAATACATTAGGACATTGTCTTCACCTCTATTCTTAATTCATGGGAAAAAACTGATCATTCGAACGAAATTATACCGAAAGTCTTGAATTTATTTCGAAGTAAAAAGTAGCCACATCCAATTCGCCATGATTTGCTGCCATCCCTGACTCAACACATCAGAATAAAAATTATCTCTCCGACAAAATCCTTACCTTTAGTTAATCTCGTTAGAAACCTCACCTGATTATCAATGCGGAAAAAAAAACTAAAACTTTCACTTTAGAAACAATCGGAGAGTGTCGCTTCTCAATTACGAATGTCTTGCTCAGTGGTTCGAATTAAACGCGAAGATCTTTTTCAAAACTGTTCTGGAAAAGTCAATCCAACAAGCAAAGGAGAACTTGTAACACTAAAATGAAATACATTAAGAAATCCTACCTGCAGATCCCGAGACATCCGCTAATTGCTTTTGCTCTTTGTTCCAAATTTTAAAATTTCGTTAGCGCCGAGACTTCCTTATTCCCGGATAAATTAAATTTGGCCCGAGCTTTCATCGAATCTTCCACCGTCTTCCGGATTTGTCAATAAACAGTTCGCTGGATGTTTTTAGCGACATGTTGGGTATTTTTCTTCCGCAGGCCTTTTGAAAAGTTTTGCGCAGGCAAATACGGGATTACTTCTAAATAGTACGATTTTCTGATTGCCTCTTTTCAGATGTCAAACACTTTATTGGTTTAAAAAAAAATAAAGTAATAATCGATTAACACCATTTTCAGGCGTTTTTCGAAAGACAGATTCTTTTGCAGTGAAGAACGAGTGTTAATCCTTTATTTTTATGCCGTAAATTGAGAAAGCTTTTTAAATGCTTTTATTAAAAAATAAAAATAAATGCAGCGTTATTCTGAATCAAGTACTTGTTGCCACTTTGATCCGTTTCAATGGACTCTTCAAAAATGTTGCGCTTAGTTACGAATTCATCCACTAGGGATCATGCTATCGGTGTTATTTAAATCAAGTCGCGATGTTTTTGTGACTGATCAACCGAAAGTGCAATTACCAGGCAGGAAAACTTTGTGTAAATTCGATACTGTTTTAAAGAATTAATCCATTTCGTCCAAACGTCTCTTTTTCGGGACGCTGAAATGTTAATAATTTCGCAGTCTGTCGCAAAAGTTTGCGTATGTTATTTAATTTTCCTATTATGAATTCTCGAGTATTAAATCTTGATTCTAAAGAATGCTTTAACCCATTTGTATCCTATTTCCAGTTTCTGCTGGTATCCGCACTTGTAGATAAATCCCTGACATCAACTATGTAAATCATTAATACTCGAGGAAAAGAGTTTACAGAGATCTATATGGCTCTTTGCCCGTTATATCCCAGTTGTTCCGCATTACAAATATATATATATCAAAGGCTGCATTCGTAAACGACAAACTCGTTGCACGAGTTTTCGTAAGAAAACTGGAATGCGTGTGTTTAGTTTAAGGCGACCATATTTCTAAGCAGTATTTTGGGGACAAATCAAGCATTGTCCTCGAATCCAAGGAAAATTTGGGGACACTAGAAAATATTTTTGAGGACTTATTCGAGGACACAACATATTACCATGTATTGTACCAGTATACCCATTCTTTATATCTTGACTGACTTTGATACTTAAAAATGAAGTCTAAGAGCTTTTTATATCAATTGTGTATTCTCATTTCTAATAAATTAATGGAAGTATTCCATTCATTTATAAATATTTATTTAAACTAGAAATATGAAAGGAACATCATGTTGAAATATTACAATTTATTCAAAATTTAACTCTTGGCATAGTATTTGTATTTTTCAGAAGACATTGCTTTTTACATTGGCTCATTTTGTGATAATTTTTAATGAAACTTTGTACACCCTCTAAAAAAAGTATTCTAGTGGAAGAAAAATTTCTTACGTCAATTTCATATTTAAAACATGATTCTTCGTGAAAAGCGATTAATCATTAACAAAACTGAAATGGGAAATTTGGCTCATACTCGAATACTTTATTGAAACACGTTACACACACAATGACAACAAACGTTTTCAGAGATCAACTTGTTGATCCACATTTTTTCTCTGAGTATATAGCACTCTTAATCGGTTTATTTTTCTTCAGTTTTTTCTGAAAGAAATAAACTAAACGGAAACTATCAGGGGAAAAAAAAGTACAAATCTTTAAATTTGGGTACATTTGGGGGCAAAGTATTTTTGGGGACAAATTGAAAAAAAGATCTATATTTGGGGACTGTCCTCGAATTTCGAGGACGTATGGTCACCTTAGTTTAGTTATGTCAGTGGTTATCAGTTTCCTTTGACTTTACGAACAACTTCAGTATATTTAGTTTCGTCGCCTAGGAGACGTGTTTGTTTACAATTCGCGAATGCGTTCATTTTGCTGAGAAGAGTTTTTAGTACATACTCAATATGAAATCAACATGATTTTTAAAAGAAAGAGTGGCCATACTTGAAGTGCACAAATAAAAATTTAGAAATTTCAACTTCATTTTTTAAAAAGCATTTAGCAAGAGAAATTCAAATTTCGCTAATACCGTTTTATATCAACTTCAATCTAAGCACTAAAACATGCATTTTTGAATTGAATAAAATGAAAAATACAAGAAAGTGATTACCTACGCATTTTCTAACGTACGCATGAATTTCTTCCTCGAAAAAATAATATTACGAGCTTAGCGTAAAATACCTTTCACAACAACATACTTTTCCATAACAACGGACGCCATTTGAAAACAACAACAACGTGCAGCAAGTGTATCTTCTAAACAACTCAGGTAACCCGATTTGCTTTCAGTTTACTTAGTTTGAAACTAATCGCACTCAATTTTGTATACGAACGCTCTAGTTTTTAAACTTAATGCACTCAATTTCCTTTACGAACACCTTAGATAGAAACTCGTTGCACGAGTGCAACTCGTTTGTCGTTTACGAATGCGGCCAAAGTGCCAATTTACAGCACAGCATTTTGAGGATCAGAAACATACACGGGATTGAGTGGGAATCGAACCCGAGCCGTTCGCTTATAATATTTTTTCTTATGTATCAAAAGTAAAAACCGAACATGTTTTGCTTCCGACATCTTAATCCATTTATGCCTAGTGTCCCTTTTTTGGGACGGCATTTTCTCTATTAGTCGAAAACGTTATTTATTTTTCCTAGCCTTTATTCATGAGTAGTGAGCCTCAACTCTACAAAATATTTTAACATGACCCAGTAGGATGTTGATATTTCGATTTTTATGCATACTGATTTTAAAAGAAATCATCCCTTGTTCAAGAAGTTGACAGAAAATTATCTATTATTTCTGTTATCGGTAAAAATCGAAGAAAGTCGCAAAAATATCCAGGCACAAATTGGTTAAGAGTTTTTGCAAATAAGATTTTATTCCCGTGGATAAACGATAGGAAAATTTAACAGCACTTACGAATTTTTGCGACCAGTCAAAAAATATTAAAATTTCGGGCTCGAGTAGATGAAACAATGGGCATAAAAGTAAGCGTTCACGTGATAGAATAGAATGCAAAATTTTCACTTTTTAAACATATAAATAGTATATACATTAAGAAATTAACACTCAATTATGCAGTTGGTGAAAGAAATTTATTTATCAATGCTTGTATCAGAAAAGATTGGAGAAAGTCATAAAAACAGATCGGGCACAAATGGGTTAAATATTTAAAGCATTTTTACGGGCCGTGGTAGCAACTAGAGGTTAAGGCGTGCTCTCCTAGCAAGCGAACAAACAAACCCTTTTACACACAAAAAGCTGTACAACTCGAACCCAAGCCCTAACATACGGAATGTGTTAAAACATTGGACTATTTTCCCCCAACTATCCACATAAAAGCTATTAGATCATTCATTTGAATATTTTTCTTTTTACTTCCTTGTACGTAGTATAAGGAAGTAATGTGATCCCGAAAAATTTTGGGGGCCAAATTTCGACATAAAAACCGATTTTGACTACCTCTAAATTTAATTTAAAAATTTTTTTCGATGCATCTCATCGTAGGCTAGCATGCACGATCATATTAACGCGTCTGCAACTCATTTTGACCAGTGGCGAGTCTACTGTGGCCAGTTTTTCCATGCCGTCTGTACGTACGTACGTACGTACGTATGTACTATGTATGTAACTCGCATATCTCAAAAACTAATGGTCGTAGAATGTTGAGATTTGATATTTAGGATTGTTCTATGATCTAGTTGTGCACCTCCCCTTTTGGTGGCAATCGAATGGATAGTTTATGTACAGGACCGCCCAAAAGATTCGAAATACATTACGCTCTATGGGCCGAAATTCATTAAACTCGCCTAACTCAAAAGCTATTAGGCGTAGAATGTCCAAACTTCATATTTTGGATATTTGTAACATCTAGTTGTGCACCTCCCCTTTTGGTTCAATTCGACTGGATAGTTTATCTAGAGGACTGCCCAAAACATTCAAAATACATTACGCTCAATGGGCCGAAATTCATTAAACTCGCATATCTCAAACACTATTAGGCGTAGAATGTTGAAACTTTATATTTAGGAACGTTGTAACATCTAGTTGTGCACCTCCCCTTTCGGTTCCATTCGACTGGATAGTTTATCTACAGAACTACCCAAAAGATTCGAAATACATTACGCTCTATGGGCCGAAATTCATCAAAGCGTTTTTTAGAGGTATTGGGCTATTTCAAACGACTCAGAAGTGATATATGCTGTAAAGAGTTAGAAAATGAATTTTTCCATTAAAAAAAGTGTCTTTATCATTTATAGTTCAGCTACAGGAACACTCAAAAGATTTCCAATACATTACGGACAATGGCAATTTTAGGGGCATTCATCCATTTCAAGCACAATGCCGTCCTACCACATAAGTTAGGTAATGGTCCGACCACGGTCACGTGACTCCCTCAAGAACTATCCAAAAGTCGCCAAGCTTGGCGACTTTTGGTGTACGTGTGTGCATATTTAACTCTCAAATCTCAAAAAATATTATGAAATTTCATATATAAGATTGTTGTAACATCTAGTTGTGCATCTCGATTTTTGGTTTCAATCTACTGGAGAGTTTATTTACAGAACCACCGAAAAGAATTTCAGTACTTTAATGTCTATGGACATCTTCAATGTAATACAACTGTAGACAGTCATTGTTTGGTACATGCCCAAAATCTCGCCGTCTGTCCTCGGCCTTGGCGAGTTTTGGCGAAATATCGCCAAATTTTGCGATATTCAGTTATTTGGTCCATGCGCAAAGTATCGCCATTTGTCATCGTTCTTGGCGAGTTTTGGCGAAATATCGCCATATTTGGCAATAATCTGTCATTGTTTGGTTCATGCTTAAAATCTCGCCAAATGTCGTCGAAATTTACGAGTTTCGCCGAAATATCGCCAAATTTGGCGCCAAAAATTATATCGTATTTTGTATAACTGTAAAACTTTAACCCGTAGAATTTTGAACTTTTGTATTTAGAACTATTGTAATATCTAACTGTTTTCAATATCTTTTTTGACAGCAATCGACTGAGAATTTATTTACAGGGTTTGCCAAATGACTTTAAATACATTGAGGTGTATGAATGAATTCAATTTATTGAAAGTCTGTGGTCAATGACTACTTTGGCTATCCCCAAAATCTCGCAGACTATCTCAAGTTTGTCGGCTTTTGGTGAAATATCGCCAAATAAAGTGTTAGAAGGAAATCTTTCAAATTGAACTCAGCTTGGCGATATCGAAATATTTGGGTAGAAATCGCTAAATCTTACTATTATTGATATTTTATCTCTTTCAAAGAAATAAGTTTAGAGGAAGTGCGTCGAAAATATTTTTGATCTAATAGACGTGCAAGGAAGTCATGTGTTGGACACATCAGATTTTTTCTCTAGCAGCTCTTTTAGAGATCATGGAACTTTTGAGCAGCTTTTTACATAATTCTGTAGGGCTAGATGCTCGAAAAAATTCAGAATGTCTCCACAAAGAGCTCTACATCTACTACTGAACGTATAGGGATTACGAATCAGTCAGGAAAAAATGCTAACATACGCCATTTGGCAATATTTTCGTAAACAAGCAACACTCTGTCAATTTTTGAGGTGTCAATTTAAAAAAAAAATTCTGATCAGACTTTGTTTATAACGGAGATATGTCAGTTAGACACTGGCCACTACAACTGTCCGAAGGTATCGTGGACATTTTACTATAGGTGCACCCAATGGGCGGCCAGTTTTACCCCCTACGAAGGGAAGGACAAGTTGACATCCATGCTCAAAACTGCATTCGAACCCGGACCCAAGGCTCTTGAGCCATTGTACCACCTTTGCTGCACACCAGACATTTTGATTGACTATTAACATTAGTTCATAGTGCAGTGAGTGAAAAAATAATTATTCATTTTGAGTGTTTAACATCATTAGTTATTCTTAGTCACTAGTCGTGCTGTTCAAAACTTCTGGGACGCCCATCGCTTTTTAAAAGAGGGGGCGGAAGGGGTAATGCCCTCTGTAAATAAGACAATACCATTATCAGTCTCAGACTTAATCAATTTAAACTTAAGCGCGCCTCTTAAAATTCAGCTAGGAAACTTTGAAGAACTTGGAATATTACAAGGTAGTTTTTTTAAAAGGTGAAATTTTAATGAGTAGGAAATATTGTAAACGCTCATTTGAATGACAATGTTTTCCTTTGCTGCTTAAACACACCGTTTCGTCGCGTTACTGGAATTCTCAATGTTTAATTACATTTGAAGAGATTATTATTTTTTATCACTACAGTCCGACATAATTTAAAATGTACTTTTGTCATATTGAGCATTTGTAGTGAAATCTGTTCTAAAGCACTTTTGTTGCGAACGTTTCTGTTTATTAGTCTATCGAGAAATGTTGTACAGAGTTTTTCATACACTTAAACCTTTTCCAAGTGTTTTATAAATGTGAACGCTCAGTAAATTAGGTTGTAATGCATTTATACTGTTCTACGTCTGAGTAACAAGCATTAAAACTGTATATTGGCACCTATATACTTTAATAGAAGATAAAGCCCGTCGTGGAGCGATTACAACGGGCGCTAGAAAAAACGTTTAACAAAATAAGAGTACACTCAATATATTTAATCTTAATGCTCTTAAAATAAATAACTTCCAATTGAATTTTTATGATGGAATTGCATTTTCTTCTAAAAACGTGCGAAAACTTTTCGCATTCGAAAGATTTCGTTTCTCGAAACACCTCTTATATCAATGTTTCAAGCAGACGAAATACTTAATTCTTAAAAAATAAAGAACTGGGCAATCTAGAAAAACTGTTTAAAGCCTACTGGAATCGCAATTTTCCTATCAAAGTCGGATAAACGTGATTTCAGTATGACGTCATTGTCACTTACGACAGCTCGTTTTCACACGCGAATGATTCTTTTTTTTTGACTCTCGGAGATAAAAATATCGAAAAATCGCTGACAAATACGGGAAGTGCTGTTTTTTTTAGATTTTTAAAGTGTCGCAGTGTCCATATTTTTATGCAGAATTATGAAAATTTTCAAGCGGATCGTACCAATGGTGTAGATGTAAAAAATATGATGTGTCCAACACATGACTTCCTTGCACGTCCATTAGATCAAAAATATTTTCGACGCACTTCCTCTAAATTTATTTGTTTGAAAGAGATAAAATATCAATAATAGTAAGGTTTAGCGATTTCTAGCCAAATATTTCGATATCGCCAAGCTGAGTTCAATTTAAAAGATTTCCTTCTGACACTTTATTTAGCGATATTTCACCAAAAGCCGACAAACTTGAGATAGTCAGCGAGATTTTGGGGATAGCCAAAGTAGTCATTGACCACAGACTTTCAATGAATTGAATGCATCTATACACCTCAATGTATTTAAAGTCATTTGGCTCACCCTGTAAATAAATTCTCAGTCGATTGCTGTCAAAAAAGATATTGAAAACAGTTAGATATTACAATAGTTCTAAATACAAAGTTAAAAAATCTACGGGTTAAAGTTTTAGAGTTATACAAAATAGGAAATAATTTTTGGCGCCAAATTTGGCGATATTTCGCCAAAACTCGCCAAGAACGATGACAAATGGCGATACTTTGGGCATGGACCAAATGACTGACTATCGCCAAATTTGGCGATATTTCGCCAAAACTCGCCAAGGTCGAGGACAGACGGCGAGATTTTGGGTATGTACCAAACAATGACTGTCTACAGTTGTATTATAATGAAGATGTCCATAGACATTAAGGTACTGAAATTCTTTTCGGTGGTCCTGTAAATAAACTCTCCAGTAGATTGGAACCAAAAATCGAGATGCACAACTAGATGTTACAATCTTATATATGAAATTTCATAATAGTTTTTGAGATTTGAGAGTTAAATATGCACACACGTACACCAAAAGTCGCCAAGCTTGGCGACTTTTGGCATAGTTCTTGAGGGAGGCACGTGACCGTGGTCGGACCATTACCTAACTTATGTGGTAGGACGGTATTGTGCTTGAAATGGATGAATGCCCCTAAAATTGCTATTGGCCGTAATGTATTGGAAATCTTTTGAGTGTTCCTGTAGCAGAACTATAAATGATAAAGACACTTTTTTTTAATGGAGAAATTCATTTTCTAACTCTTTACAGCATATATCACTTCTGAGTCGTTTGAAATATCCTTATACCTCTAAAAAACGCTTTGATGAATTTCGGCCCATAGAGCGTAATGTATTTCGAATCTTTTGGGCGGTCCTGTAGATAAACTATTCAGTCGAATGGAACCGAAAGGGGAGGTGCACAACTAGATGTTACAACAATCCTAAATATAAAGTTTCAACATTCAACGCCTAACAGTTTTCGAGATATGCGAGTTTAATGAATTTTGGCCCATTGAGTGTAATGTATTTCGAATGTTTTGGGCAGTCCTGTAGATAAACTATCCAGTCGAATGGAACCAAAAGGGAAGGTGCACAACTAGATGTTACAACTATCCAAAATATGAAGTTTCGACATTCTACGCCTAGTAGCTTTTGAGTTAGGCGAGTTTAATGAATTTCGGCCCATAGAGCGTAATGTATTTCGAATCTTTTGGGCGGTCCTGTACATAAACTATCCATTCGATTGCCCCCAAAAGGGGAGGTGCACAACTAGATCATAGAACAATCCTAAATATCAAATCTCAACATTCTACGACCAATAGTTTTTGAGATATGCGAGTTACATACATACGTACGTACGTACGTACAGACGGCATGGAAAAACTGGCCACAGTAGACTCGCCACTGGTCAAAATGAGTTGCAGACGCGTTAATATGATCGTGCATGCTAGCCTACGATGAGATGCATCGAAAAAAATTTTTAAATTAAATTTAGAGGTAGTCAAAATCGGTTTTTATGTCGAAATTTGGCCCCCAAAATTTTCGGGATCACATTACTTCCTTATACTACGTACAAGGAAGTAAAAATGGAAATGGATATTCGGATTACGGCTAATTACCTAACCCTAGGGATCTAGGCTGGGGGCGGTATTGCCTCCGTGGGGGGACTTTCTAAGGGGTCCTAACTTGTATTTACGTGAAGTTACGGAGAAAACCATACGGTGTGGATGTTATTGTGCTTAACTTTTTAATCAATTTGGTTTAATTCTAGTAAAATTTTTATCTTGTGGAGTGAATTGTAACAGAATCAGCGCCTGAATTGTAACAGAATCAGCTCTCAGTGATTCAGGCATCAGAGTAACTATACAGGGCGATTCAAAATTACAGAGGCTAACATCTAGGAGGGGTAGGTTACAATAAGACGCTTCAGAATCTCATAGCGATGAGAATCGGAAACGTCGACTTCTTGTACCTCTTAATAGTGCCTTTAGAAGTCATATTGAAGTCATAGTGAAATAACTAATGCATCTTTCCCAGACTGCACTCGATACAAATTGCTAATTCAAAATTTTTGTTTTCATTACATTGCTGAAAGTGTCCGGAGAGACCCCATTTTTATGAAACTTAGATACACATTGAGGAGAAGAAATTGGACGTACACTTCAACTCTACTTCCAAAGTGATGGTATTAACAGGTACGTTAACACGACTTTCCCACCCTGCATGGCTATGTGATTGTGAACTGTCTTGGTGTAGCCCTTAACAACATATATCACTTCCGAGTCATTTGAACTAGCCCAATACCTCTAAAGTACACTTTAATGAATTTCGGCTCATAGAGCGGAATGTATTGAAAATCTTTTGGGCAGCCCTGTACATAAGCTATCCAGTTGATTGGGACCAAAAGGGGAGATGCACAACTAAATGTTACAACAATCCTAAATATAAAGTTTCAACATTCTACGTCTAATAGCTTTTGAGGTATGCGAGTTACATACGTATGTACGTATAGACGCCAGAGAAAAACTGGACTCGTGGTCGGTCAATATAGGTTGCTGACGCATTTATATGAATGTGTATGCTAGCGTACGATGAGATGCATCCAGGGGCGTAGCCAAGGGGGGGTTAGGGGGTCATAACCCCCCCCCCCCCATGAGAAATTTTTTGCCATACAAAATGTATATTCTTCACAACATTATCACACATATGTATACATATATATGAGTTGCAGTAGTCGTAACCCACACCCATGAAAAATTTCTGGCTACGCCCCTGGATGCATCGCAAACATTCTTAAAAGTAAAGGTAGTCAAAATCGGTCTTTTCGTCGAAATGTGGCCATCGAAATTTTTCGCGATCGACATTACTTCCTTATTCTCCGTGCTGGGAAATAAAAGGTTGGGGGAATTGTGACATTTTCAGTCACTGTGTATATATGTATAAACCGATATCCGATGGTGAAATACTTGCTTTTCCTGCATCGCAATATTCCTTGAAACGACCTTTTACCCCTATGCATATATTTATACGACCTCTACTTCAGTTTCAGTCTGTCTGGAAAAGTGAAAAATTAGCTGTGTCGTACACACTACCCCCAGAGGAACGAAAACACACCTATCAAAAAGAGAGGGAGTTTTTTCTGAGTTACATGTCAATGCGTTTCTTGGTATAGTTGTGTGTGTGTGTGTGTATATGTTAGCGAAGGGAAAGCAAAATAGAGGAGACTCCATCTCGAAGAATAACAAAGCCAAGTTTGCTTTGGTGCAGTTCGTGAAGGAAAAATGCCATACAGGCGCTGCATTTTTCCCGAGGTATGTTTACGCCGAGTCCAAACTCTTCTCCTGTTTTAGTTTCTAAAAGAACAAAAAGCTCCCTTTTTGTGTGGGAAGTGGGGTATACGTCGTCTCGTTGATATATTAAATATAGATTTTTATGTATAGTTTGTGTGTTTTCTAAACAGAATGTCCCATACATATTGGTAAACACTTGAAGGGGAGGTACTCTGCATTAAAAGATTCAGATTTGCAAAGAAAGGGCGGAAATTTTGCTTTTTATTTATTTCATGAAGTTAATATAAACCCCTTTAAACAATTAAATTGTTAGTGAAATGGACTGCCCCGTTTTTCCAATGCTTAATAATTTTTTAATCAAAAATATTGAAGTTACACTCAACGCTTTTAGCAGGAATGAACAGGAGTATAAAAATACCTTTCAGTTCCCGCATTGCTGTGCGATTCGGAACTCCTTTGATGTGTCCTACCTCATCTAGAAATTTTATCTTATATTTATGAGAGATTATGTTTATTTTACTAATTGAAATATATATACAAGATGTCCCCAAAATACTGGCGTACAGTTTTATTCCATAAGTATTGATCTTAGACATATATAATAAATAACTAAGTACATTAAAAAAACCCAGAATTTTATGATAACGTTTAAAATTTTCTAGAGATTAAATGAATACAAAATTTGATTTTTTATAAGACTCCCGTACACAAAAATAATAAATAAAGAAATAAAATAATATTAAAATCGCAATTAGGAAAATGTGTCCCATGCATTAACTGAATGACGTAACAAAATTTGACCGTTTCATCAGTGGAATGCAAAGTGCCACTTTTCAATGGGTGTAAAAGAGAAAAATAATCTCTGAAGGACACGTTTCAGGGGCTGCGCACAAATTCGGAAAGGAAACGATAAATAATTAATGCTTTTACTACTATTGATAGTATATAGACCCTTGCAAAATTGTTTAAACATATATCTGAGCCATTTTATGGCGAAAGGCTGAAATTTTGTACTGTCACCTTAATGCACAGCATACATTTTACTTATGGGGTTATTTTGGTTTTGTTTCTTTGTACGGAGGCTGTATAAAAAAAGAAATTTTGTACATATAAAGATTTCATTTCCTCGAAATCTTAATCGATACCATAAAATACTTTCCCTTTTTTGCGTAACTTTGGAATTTATTGTATGTGTTTTTCATCCATATTTAAGGAATTAAAGCCTAGGTGAGTGTTTTTGGGACACCCTGTGTATATGTACAAACATTTTATACATTACTGGCTGACGTACCCGTCCTTGACGGGTTAGTGAATGCAAATTTCCAAAAAGCAAGAACTTTCATCAGCATTGTAGGAGTACACAGAATGGATGGAGTATGTTGCCAAAGTAAAGAAAGCGAAGTTATAATTTTTATGTATTGTTAAAATATTACAGGTTAAGAGAGTCACTAAGTAATATCATTTCATTCGCTTTAGTCGTAATTATGTGATGCGCGAACGAATATTTACGAATATAGAAATAATTTTCGCAAAATCTCAAAATCTAATCAACTTCTTTGAAAAATTGGAAGCCTAGAATTTAAGTTGAGTGACAACCTATCATGTCACCCAATTTCGTTTCATTCCCTGCAGTCTTTATTTCGTGATGCTGGAACAAAAATTCAGCATTTTAAAACGATTTTCGACAAAATCTCCAAATGTAATCAAAATATTTTAAAAATTCAACGCCTATAAATTAAGATTAGAAACTACCTATCCTATCACTAAATTTCGTATCATTCGTATGAGTTGTTATTACGTGATGTTTGAAGAAATATAAACGTATTTTGAGAGAATTTTCACAAAATCTCAAAATCTAATGAAAATGCTTAAAAAATTGGATACCTATAGTTTATGTTGAGCAACCATCTATCATGTGACCAAATTTCATATCATTCGCTTTAGTCGTTATTACGTAATGCGGGAACAAAGATTCACTCAGTTTTAAACGATTTTCGCAAAATCTCGAAATCGGATCGATTTTTTAAAATTAGATGCTTATAGTTTAAGGTGAGTGACCACCTATCATTTCACCAAATATCATTTTTTCACCTTTGCAGTTATTACGTGATGTGCGAACACAAATTTACGCAGTTTGAAACGATTTTCGCAAAATCTGAAAATCTAATGAAAATTTTTAAAAATTCGACGCCTATGTTTTAAGTTGAGTGACCACCTATCATGACACCCAATTTCATATCATTCGCTTCAGTCGTTTTTACGTGATGCTTGAACACAAATTTACGCAGTTTGAAACGATTTTCGCAAAATCTCAAAATCCAATCAAGATTTTTTAAAAATTCGACGCCTATGTTTTAAGTTGAGTGACCACCTATCATGACACCCAATTTCATATCATTCGCTTCAGCCGTTTTTACGTGATGCTTAAACAGAAAAAGCGTCACGGACAGAATGACAGAACGACAGACAGACAAACTTTTTTTTGAGGGTCGCATCGGATTCCCCGGTGCTTGAAACGGATAGAAATCGCAAAATTTTTGAATTCCAAGAAATGTACAGACAAAAGTCTAATTTTATTTATATAGATACTGATTTTTGTAAGAGAGATGTGAAAATAACTACTTCTGTAAAATATCACTTTGGAACGAAAAAGAGCCTTTGCAAAATATGAATGTACTTTAGTATAAATTTTAGCTAAAAGGAGGTAGAAAGGTGTTTATAAGAAATAGAAAACGTAAAAAGTCCAAGAAAAACCAGAAATAACGTTAATAGCCCAGAAATAACCATAAAGAGTCAGTTGCCCCTTCAAGTCAAGACTTCTTGACTTGAGAGTCATAGTTCAAGAAGAGGATAAGAGTCAAAAGTTCTCTTGCCCCTTCAAGTCAAAAGTCCCAATCACTGGTGAAGCCGGATCCTGTTTCACTTGCCGTGTTCATATGGGAACTGATCCGACCACTGCGGGACAAAGTTAATATATAACAATACTGTGTGTTTCCAGACACTTGTGTTGTAGATTAAGGTCATAATGACACCTTAATACATGTAGCATGTCCATTTTTGATAATTTGGGGATTTTTTGTGACACTGGAATAGCCGGTAATAATGTTAGGTCCAAACCGTTTTTATTTAATTAACTGGAAGTGACAGAATATGATTTTAGAAAAATTTTCACAGTATTTTATGGACAAGTATCTTCCGGTCACTGTACCTTCGACCCCCCGAAATGTCTGAAGTCCCAGGACCTCATCAAGTTGCAGTCGGGTCCTCCTCGATCACCCGCGGCCTCGTTTAAACGTCTCACGTGCCTTTCTGCCCAGAAAAGTTCGAAATTTCAAGGATTTCAAAGGAACGGGATTACTCGCGATATAATCTATAATTTCAACCTTTTCATATTCTCATCGAAATCGAGCTCGGTCATCCACCCCTTTTGCTTTTTAAGAAATTTCCTCCTCGTGCGTCTGATTTAAGGGAAAATATTCTCTGCAGTCATTCCTCGACAAGGAATAAAATCATCCCGCCTCCAATTTATGTTAAGAAAAAGGGATTTATCTATTCTACGTGTCATATAAAATCTGATTTATGCGGAGAGTTTGGCAGTTTAGAGGGATTTTTTTTTAATGATCTTTTGGAATACGACAGCGATACGCCAGGCTGTAAAGCTGTCTCTATGCACGTCTACGGATGCAAAAATTTAATTTTAAATCCGCATATATATACATACAAACGCACTTGCGTCAATCTCACCGAAGGTGTCTTATATTTTAATCTTTTTTTTGAAGAACTCGAGAATTTTTTAAGACGTTTATGCTCCATTTTCCATTTACTGTAGGATTCATAAAGCGCACGGTGTTGAAATTAAAGGCTGTTCTGTTCGAAAATCATGAAATTTTTGAACACTTTTTAAAGAATTCAATTGCGCTCGGGACTCGAAAAGAAAATAGAATGTCTCCAGGGCTCTTGCTAAAGGGGGGAAAGGGACAGGGAGTTTCCCGATCGAACACTCTCAAATTCTGTTAAACTTGACGAAATTAGACACTTAGTTGGCAAAAACCTGGTAAAATATTTTAACGAAAACTATAATATACCTTTTCTGGTACACTTGGCAAAAGTAAGAAGTTGGTAATATAGCTGGTAAAAACCGACATTTGTCTTGGCAGGTTATTGACATCTCCCCCCCACCGTAAAAAACGCATTCTAGCAATATCTCCAGGGCTCTTCGTAAAGGAGAGGGAAGGGTGGAGCTTCACCTTCGAACACTCTCAAATTCTGTTAAACATGGAGAAATTAGACACCCAGTTGCAAAAACCCGATAAAAATATTTTAACGAACACTATAATAGGCCTTCTATATCTTTTCTGGTACACTTGGTAAAAATGACACAAACCCTGTTGGCAAAAGTAAGAAGTTGGTAATATAGCTGTTAAAAACCGACATTTGTTTTCGCATTTTATCGACATTTCCCCGCACCCCCTGAAAAAGTTCTAGCAACGGCCCCGAATATCTCCTTGCAAGTTGTACAGTGTAGTGTAATAAACAATGAACTTCTAAGGGTTCGGAACACTCGCGAAAAAATGTTAAACATATGGAATTTCGCACTATTTTTCGGAACAGGTAACACATATTCGGCCCGTTTTTGAAGGCAACTTTTACGCTTTATCTCTTCTGATACTTTTCTGACATGAGAGTTGACTGCTAATGTTAGTTTATGGTGCAGTGAGTGAAGAAGCATTATTCATTTTTTGCAATGATTGGCACCATGAGTGAGGCACCATGAGCTGTTCAAATCTGGAGTGCCACCTATAGCTTTACAAAAGGGGGGAGTGGAACATACAATATTTGCAGCAAAAACTTTCAATATTTTTCTGGAATTTTTTTCATTTATTTCAGTGAGTAATGGAATTTATATAAGGAACAATTTTGGATGATTTTCGTGTACTGGTGGAATCACTTATTTTTTGTAATTTGGCTTCCCTAGACCGCAATCCAGATTCAAAAGAGATCAAAATGATTCAGGTTTGGTTAGGCTGGGTTTGTGATTAGAGCAAAGCTACAGGATAGCTATGGGGGTGTCTTGAGTGGAGGACTTTTTAAGGAGTTCTAACGCTCACTCACATTACATCCTGAGAAAACCGCCCAGAGCTCCAGAGAATTAGATTTGTTATCTTGTGTAAAGAGAAGGCTATGGAAGGGCTATCTGCCAAGAATGGGGATTGCGTTGGTCGTGGCCTTTTTAAGCGTTTTAACGCGTATTTACGTTACATCCGGATAAAACCGACCAAAACACCGAACCCTTAAATCGATAGCTGGGCGGATGGCCAGAACCCTTGACCTTAACACATCAGCCGTCTACCACTTAGGGTGTCTTATTCACTAGGTCCCGGTGGGGTCCTCCAGACCATTAGATCGCCTGCGATAGCCCTGCAGGTAGGCCAGAACACTGGACCTCTACACCCCAGTTATGTACAAATGCTTAGTGTCTTATTCAAAGGGCCATGGTCGGCCTAAATCAGCGGTTCACCAACCAGTGGAGCACACCTCTCTTGGGGGGGGAGCGGGGGGAGGGGGAGCAGAGCGTTCGGAAGAGAAGCGCGAGAAAACAGGTGAAGAGCAAGTGGTAGTGCACGTTTTAAAAAATCTCCATATTTATTCTTGTTGTTAATCCAAAACATATTTCTTTTCACTTAAAATGTTTATTGACCGATAACATTATTTAGTAGAATTATTATCTTGTTTTCGTTGAAGAATACAAAACTGTAGGAAAAGTGGGGAATGTGTAGAGAGACTGACATTAAAAAATCCTTTGTATCCGGGGGACGGGGGGATGTTAAAAGTTGAGGAACCGTTGGCCTACAGAGATAGAGCAGTATGTGGCTGCCGTATTATTAATTTAGATTTTATTATTCTTGTTCAGTTAGCTGCCTATTAATAATGAAAATCCTGCTATGCAGCCTTACTAAAGGTGCAAACATGGATAAACATAAAATTGTGTTTTACTGAATTGGACTATTATCGTTGGAATCTGCGGCAAATTCACCGGATTCTTTGATAATCACCAGAATTTGTTACCGAGAATCACGGATAGTGTTCACGTATTTTCTTTTTACAATGTCACTTAAATTCCCTCGCTCTGGTAGAGATTGAAGAAAAATAAGAATGAAAAAGTATTTATTCCCCCAAACTGGAGCACATTTATTTCCGACCTGTTTTTCTCTGTGATTTCTAATCAATTAAATACTACAAAAATTTCATATTTTAAAGACATTTTCACTGTTATTTTTGAGATAATAGAAAAATAAGGAAAACTGGCAGTCAAGGAGACCAGATTCCATTGCCAGTAGAGTAACGCTTTTTTGGGGTAATAAGCTGCATGCCAGTGAAAATATATTTTTCAATGAAATAAGTTTCTCTTTGGAACATTTATGATAACGTGAACTTTAATTATTCCAAGTGACATAAATTCTGTTTGCCTTGTCTTGCAGTTTTGTTTCGTTTACTACTGTAAACGTTCTTTTCGAAACAGCATTACGAAAATTAGAAAACCATAAGATCAATATTTTTCATAGGCAATAACTCAATTTAAATGATAGGCATGAATGTATGACGATCCATAGTATATATAGCTTATTGTCACTTAAAAATGACCAAAAACCATCAACGGCATGTTTCACAAATCACGCAAAACCGTAAACTTCAAGGGTACACATTTTCTCCTGATCCCCCATTTTTTTTTCCTTAAAAACTTTATTTTATTTGCAATATACGTCTAGTACAAATGTAGTCATCGATTTTGACTAAATTACCAAGTGAGCTTAAATTTTCAATAAAAGTGTATCTTTGTTAACAATACACGAATGAAAAGAATAACGGACTCTATATCTATTTCAACCCATGATTTTGGCCTCACACAACCTGTTCTGTAAATAGAACAATCATTTCGTAGTCAGCCATCTTGGGTGAAGCTGCTTCTTGGCACAGTGTTGTTGGGACGACAACAATGGCAGACAAACAGATCGCAATGATACACACGATACAACAAAGCAAGTTTGAAATTCATTGTTTGCTCAGCCATTGTGTCAAACAATGCTAACTTTTAACTACAGTATTTTCCAACAATCTTCCCAAAGTTTTCTGAAATAGTAACCTCTGCATATATACTTGTCCTGATAATTTACTTCGAATTGAATATATTGCTGGTTTTTTTAAAAAGAATTTCGGGCCTGTTGATTCAAAATGGCCTTTAAAGCCTTCCTCGCAACTGAAAGGTTCATTAAAAGGTGCCTCAGGTACTTGTTTCAATATTGTTCAATCTTAATTACATTTTTCAGCATAGTATGTAAAACTAGGATGCTTATCGCTTACGTGGAATACGAGAGGGCGACAACTTTTCTGACTTGTCACCTACACGAAAATACGATTGAGAAATACTAGATTTAAAACTAGAAAAAACTAGTAACAATATAACAGGAGTAAAATGGCCCTCGATTCGTGTTCATTTTCGTTAATATCTTACCAGTTAAATCCTCCATTACCGATTTAACAACCGGTATAAGGCGCGGACTTTGAAAACAGCACTAGATATTCGTAATATCAAAAACCAATAGAAGAAATAATTTGCCATGGTCAACCCTACTTTGCTCGGGCTACCACCGGCCACGCAGCCAGCCGATGACGGCCCGAGCAAATTTGCTAGTAGGGAACACATGTATTCCTGAGCTTAGCTTCATGTCCTGCAGCCAATAATAATTAGGAGGGCATTCTTGATTAGGTACATTTCAAAGACCTTCAGAATCTTGAGTATACGCTCTAGGCTTCTTCAAAAGTAGAATTTTCTACTTATGATTACAGCTACTACCATAACCACTTCCTTTAATAAAGAAATTCTTTAACTGTCAGAATTATCTTAATGATAAATTAAATTAGAGAAGAAGTAGCTATTACTACAGTTGATTACAACTAAAATCTCTTAATCGTGTATCTCTTTTGTGTAATTGACGAAATTTTTGCAAATTTGCTCTACTCCTGAAGCGTATGAAATACCAGTCGGCCATTTTGTATTACAGAAAGCGTTTTGAAACTCTCTGGTGATAAAAATAGCATAAACTGCCCCAGGCTTCTCCCGAAAAGAACACAATTAAAGCATTGCTTCTGTTTCTTAATCAATAAAGAAATGAAACGCACTACACGGGGAAGAAAAGGAAAATTAAACAGAAATCTTGCTCTTATGATAGGAAGAGACGAAATACGCTTCGAATTTAAACTGCGATTCTTCCTTCGTTTTCGGCATGAGTTGGTAAATCGAAGTAGTGCAAACAAAAGTAATTTCAGACTCTGAAAAGACTTTCAATTAATGAGGCCACATTCACACATTTCAGTGAGAGTCACACACCCAACGTGATAACTAACGCACAAGGGCCATTCTGGGAAATTGGGCAGGTGAGCGGAAAACAGGAATAAGTACCTCACTTATCACTTTCAGTGGGCCACACCGAAGAAGGGATTTAATGGGGAACAGTATTCCTTTAGGTTGATATGTCAATCGTTCCCTTAAACTTTTGTTTAAGCAAAAAATCTCATGCATCTACTTAAAATAGTGAAGGAAAATCAAAACAGTAAAAATAATGGAACTCTGATTTTTTCATATATAACATTGAAAAAGAAATTCATTATTTTTTTTTAATTAGAAAACAGATACCATTTTTTTTTCTTCGAGCACTGTACTTGAAGCATATTCTGCGATTATACAATTGAAGCAAGCCTCTCGTGCTTTTATCTCAATGCCTTACGGATGTTGATTGCTCCCTCTGTTTCCTTCTAGTTGCTCTGGTTGCATTGAAATGGAGGAAGAAAAAGACGAACGCCTGGAAAAGTTCCGGGAGGAAATTGAAGTCATAAACTTGTGAGTATAGCGAAATTTATGATCTTTCAGTTTTGGAATCAGCTAGTTACAGGCGCTTAGACTCTGCCCCTGAAGCAAATCTGATTAGCTGCCGAGGTATGGGGTACATACATATCCTTTTTATAGGAGAAGACATTAAAAATCAAAAATAATTCTGCAAAGGACACGCATAAATTAAAAAAAAATACTACACTTCATTGGGGGTGGTATGTAAGATACACTGCAAGAAGTTTCACCAATTGCACAAGAAAGAAAGTGAGAAAGAGTGTGGATCTGCGAATAAAGATGCGTGTTTCACTTACAATTATGACGGCACATCTATTCTATATCCGGGAACGCTATTGACAGAGTCATCCAAAAGCCTTTCAATACATTAAAGTCTATCATTATTAAAGCGATTATTAATCCCGTATTAGACGAGCAGCAAAAAGGAAAGGGATTACTTGTTAAGGGTATCTCATAACGAAGGAATATTTTTATGTTCTTTATTGTAACATCGAAACACGGCTGCAGAAAACATAAAAATGTAAAAACAAATACAAATTATAATTTGTAACCATACGTTTATATAGAATACACCATAAAAACGTGATTATATTCTCTGAACAAGAGCTTCTCTCAGAATAGTAGCTGAAGTACTAGCGCAGGGTATGGCACACCCGATGTGGCGATATCCGAAAATCTATACGAAGAATTTCATAACTTTTTCCTCTTCATGAATATGATCATGGAGTCAGCTACACCGTCATCTCGATGCAACACCCGGTCTCATCCATTTTCAAAAAATAAAAGGGTAACTGGCATATTATCCAACAAAGTGCTGCCAGGACAACGGGGTCATCCAAATAGCTTTCAATTCATAAAGGTCTAAGGGCTTTTCAGTATATTAATACATCATGGTCAATCACAGCTTGGGCCGAGCTCAAAATGTTGCCCCCTGTTGCCAGGCTGGACAAAGTTTGGGGAAATACTGCCTGTCTGTGCCTATAGTGGCTTTACGTCACGAATGTGCAAATGCTTCCACCTGATGCAAGGCGCACGCGCTCGATTCGCTGCAACAAGACACCCAGACAGCACATAAGCTTAAATCAAGATTGATGTTTCTTTGAATTTGGCGTATTAATACAAGCTTGACAGTTCAATTCGTTTTAAGCTTGCAGCAAGCTTGGAGAAGTCACTTGAACTGTCAAGCTTGAATACAACTGGATGACTGCTTGATTTGGAAAGCCACATCCACATAAAAAATAATTTATCATCAGTCATAAATGTACGTGACCATAGAATTAAAAAAAAATAAGATTCTATATTTCCAAATACGGAAATTCTTCAAAATAAAATACAAATATACTACGAAATTGATTTCAAAATCAGTCGTTTGTCTCGATTTGAGTCGTCGTTTGTCTCATTCGACACAGCATGAGTGTTGCGATATTGAAAGTTTCAAAACGTGTACTGCTTTTAAGTTTATATTATGCTTGTTTCCCTATTAGTAGAGTCTATAAATTACACATAACATTATTTTAATTTTGATTCATCCCATGGAAAAATAAAACAATCTTATCTGCATCGCCCACTGCTCGATCTCGCCAGAAAACGGCGTGACAAGCGTAACAGTCACTTCAAACTTTAGTCATAGCAGCGCGAGGCAGATTAGTGGAACGGTTAGCACGCTGGCCTTCCAGCCAATAGTTTCCGAGTTCGATCCCAGCCGCGGCCGCTTCATGGAAACGGTTTAAAATAACTTAAAATTTCAGCATAGAGGGGTAAATGCGTGGAAAAATAAAATATGTGGGTCGAGTTCGCCGACGGGCGCCCTGTGTATTTAGAAAATTTTTTAAGCTTGAAATTAATCTTGCTATGTCAAGCTTAATCCAAGCTGGGCAAGTGTAAACTTGAAAACTTGATACAAGCTTGCAATTTTCAAGCTTAATTCAAGTTTAATTACTTGATAAATCAAGTTTGATGCAAGTTTGCTGTGCTGTCTGGGCATTTAAAAACCCAAGCTCGTAATCAAAAACAACACCATAAGGGCAACCGCTACGTCTAAGCAACGAGTGGAATAAACGGGCCAACTTATCGTTTACCACCTAGACAGTTCATACATCAGTTATGTAAGACATTTTGGATCGATATATTGCATTTTAGAACAGAAATGATTGTTTTTTCATATTTCTGTTTGCAGGTACATTGAATCTGCGTTCGCCTGCCTGGAGGAACTAGAATGCGCTTTGAAAGAAAAAGCTAGAACTTCTCCAACGAAATACCTTACGCCTTATTTGAATGCCTCCGTGACTTATAAGAATCTATTACGCAAAAACTGGAAGAAAACATTAAGGCCAGGCGTGAAGCTCGGAGAATTGCTGTTTACGGAGAGCGAAATGTATTATGAAAACTATGAATTGGATGAGGAATTCTTGAATGTATTTTATGAATTTGTGCGGTTTGCCAATATTGCCACGATAAAAATGTTCCGTATAAAGAACGAACTTAAAAATTGTAAGTATGAATGCTTGGATGCTCTGTTATTTACGTAGCGTACTCATTCCCCTACTTTTGAGACCCGTGAACTTCCGATCTCTGGCTTCCTTTGTCGTACTAGACTTCAATGCTTGAAAGAAGTGCTGGAGACTAAGTTCTTTATCAATGGAGTCTTTTTTTATTCAACTTTCTTTTTTATGGAAAGGAAATCTTGCGAAATCAGCAGTATGAGATTGATTTATTCCCATGGGCAGGGGTGCCCTAAGATACTTGGCGCCCCTCTGCAAACATAAAAAATGCGCACCCTTTTACACTCTACTTTAAAGAGATTTTGTGTTCGAAATGACGCCCCTTCAAAGACTGCGACCCGAATCGATCCTTGCCTTGCTTACATGCCGGTGGCCCCTGCTCAAAGGGCGGATGTCAGATTCTTCATTTTAGATTTTGAAGTCCTGTTGAACTTAGTCCTTTCCAAAGTTACAAAGGCAGAACGTCCAACGTGTTCTGCGGGGCTGAGCATTTCTTGTCTCCGTCCGACTTTCAAAAAAATCGAGGACGGAAAACGACGTTGAATATAAAAAGAAATTTCGACGGTTGTGTGCTTTAAAAACGACCCAGCAAACACACACAGGTTCTCTGAACGTCTATTAACATTCAGAAGACGTTTTCTGAACGTTAATAGACGTTCAGAGAACCTGTGTGTGTTTGCTGAGGATGGAAGCGAACAGAATCAGCATGTATTTAATTGGAGGGGATGCTAATTTTTTAAAATTCAAGTTAAACTAAAATTATGGGATTTAATATGTATAAAGTCTAATCTCCTGACTACAAACTTCACTTTTACGGACATTGAAGATTCAGAATAAAATATATCAATTGAAAAAGAAATCATTTGAGCTGATCGTGCAGTAAAAAAAATATCACTTTTGCAGTTAAAAAGTTATCTTAAATTTTCTCTTACGCTTAATAAGGTACAACTGTTCAAAGAATTCATTTATTCTAATTCTGTTCCCAAGATGGCACAGTCACCATACACATAAATAAAATGCAAGATTAATTATTTAAGAAACCTTAGTTTGTTGTACTCCTTCGAACTGGGAATTTTGAATGTACTATATAAATAAAGCCGAAAATTATGGACATTCTTCAATGGAAGGGACGTGATTTGCAAAATAATTTCGAGAATGACCGCAGTGTCCTTTTTTTACCCTGGGTACCTCCTATAAAAGTGATCATCACCAGATGTACAGAAACCTCGTCTTCATCCTAAATTCTCCGGAAGTCCCCTCTACCAGCTTTCTCTACACTTGCGCTGCTAGCTATTTCTGGAACACCCTGCATATCGAAGAATATTTGGTCTACAAATGCAGAGTGGATGAAGGCAAGCAGGACATCTTCATCATCAGTCACTGCACTTACGAAAGTCTTAAACTTCATACGTGTTTTCTTTATTGAAACAATGTTCATAAACTTTGTTTCTTGAAATGTTTTGATGATTTGAATGTTGCTGTGTTTATGATTGGGTCTGTAACTTATAGGACACTGGTTTTGCGAAGTAACGGAGAGTCAGCAGGGGCAACAGTCTGCATCCATCACATGATGCAGACAGACGCACTATTAGTGCAGCTTATTATGTATCACTATTACTGCTTCCGTTATTCATTTGTTTTTATTCTCTTTTCAGATATGACTACTATTCGCAGTATGAAGTACTTTGTGAAACTGTTCGGCCTGTTTTAAAAAGCATGAATATCAAGGACAGCATTGTATTTTACACAACTCCAAATTTTCTTTATTTTCAATCATTTTGTTCATAAAATTTATACGCTATATTGTACAAATATAAATGTCATAACTTTGAATTCTGTTTACTGCAATAAAGCCTACATATTTTTCATACCTAGTTTTATATTCTTTCCCAGTCCCCACGCTTTTCATTGTAAGGGCCGTTACAAGATAACAGGCTAGGTAGGGCTTTGGATCTAAGTTCGCTGGGGCCGGTCAAATACAAGTGTATTAGCAGTAATCGGGGGTTAGAGAGGGACTGTTTTCCGATTTGTGTATCTTTTCCTGCAGTATTTGCTTTACAAAATGTCGCAGTTTTGAAAAATTTAGCATTCATTCCATTAATGATTTTATTTCCTTCCACGAAATACAATGAAGCAATAGGATCACGAAAAATGTCGGTATCCGAGTTTGACGAAAAAATCGACTACCTCTCAATTTTCTCTGAAGTGTTTTTGGGAGACATCTTAACGTACGCATGTATGTCTCTTAACTAATATTATTCATGCGAAAGTGAAATTGTTTGTTACGCTTTCGCGCCTAAACCCGTGAATCGATTATGATGAATTTTCGCCCTAGAGAGAGATTGGAACCCCGGAGACGCTTATAGACTACTTAGAATTTTAGATGTTTAATTCCTTTTTTAATTATTAATGAAGAATCATTTTTACGTTGGCATGCTTTGCGAGTTTCACCCGCAACTACTACCTATTATCATCTACTACCTCAGCTTCTTTAAAATCCGAAAGTTTAGATAGCAAATTTTCCAGAGGCTGCCCACACGTGGATTATAAGAACGAAATTCCACTGACTAAAAACAACTCGACCCTGACTTGTCCCAAGAAATTCTAATGGCAAACAGTATAAGGCAGTAATCTATGAAATAATCATAAAGTTTAAAAAAATGTTGAAAATATGTGCTATATTTTAAGTCGAAAATCAATGCTTAAAAATCGGTGAACTGCATTTTTGTGAGGTTGGAGACTGCATGGCATGACAAACAGGTGACCAGCGATACTCGTCATTTAACCGGAAGGGGTTAAGCGTGTTCGTTTTTTGCTAGTATGTTACATTAAGTAAAGTATACAGAACTCGATATCAATGTATACAGGATATCCCAAAATCACTGACTTATTATAATAAAGACACAGAATGATGAATAAAAGCCTAGGTCGGCGTTTTAGGGTACACTCTGCATTTCCTTTTTAGAGCGTCGTTCATGAGACACTTGTTCAGCAAATAATTTCTGCCAAAAAAAAACGAGAATAAACCATCCAAGTGTTGAAATCTCAGAGCTCACTTCTCCGTATCTCATGGAAAAGGTACTCTCGAAACTTAATGCACTATTCAGACGGAGCTGAGCAAAAAGGATTCCCGCCTGGATTTCCCCAGAAAGCCTTTTAATAGTTCCAGCAGTGCATTACCGAGACCTAACACGGCTACCTCAACTAAAAGGCTATGGCACTTCTCCCGCTCTTAGCTAATGACGTCACAGCACCAGTGCGGGTTTATCCACGGCTACCTCCGAGATAGCCGTGGACCTAACGAGTAAAATAAAAGAGGATCCGACTGTACAGGATAAGGTTAATAAAACAGTGTATTTCTGTTCTTTAAGTGCATGCTACGAGATATCTGAAGGAGGCATTAACTATTAATGCCAGTTCGGCTCGACGTAACAGCTGGACACAACTGTTAGTGGAACAGCTGGAGTGCCCTGGAAGAGCAAGCCACGCTTTTATAGCCACGATCGAGTGACAGTTGGAAAAATAAAATGCCACAGATCAAGTATTTATAGATAGGTCACTCATTCATAAATTCTAGTTCCTCCCATAATTATCTAAATATCAGAGGCATATTTTTCTTTTTTCAGTGTATGTCCGTTTAAACAATTTTACTGGTGAGACTTTAAAGTCCCATAGGAGCATAGAGAGTTGACCGCATTTTAAATCCGACACCTACACAACTCTATTTAATAAAGGTTATTAAAGGTTTCCATTCCACAAAGACGTCATGAAAAACAAATTCTTTTTCCCGTTCTTTTCTTTTACCGGTGAAAACTATCTTCATAAATCCCATTCTATCTCATCGGTTTTTCCTCGCGATAGGGCTGTTTTTAAAATCCGTTCCCACATTATTGCACGATCTCGCATATTTCCAGACACCCGAGTGATACGATATTCATGGAATTTCTATTCAAAAAATATATCGGAGTACAATATGGCATTTATTAGTTTTTGTCTCGAGGAATCGAAAGAGTTGGAGTGTCTGGAGGAAAGCCAAGAACCCTTACATCACTGTCAGAACACCCCCAGGGTATATAAGTTTCTCTTTTTATATATATAGATATCCAGGTTTGCGTTTTAAACGCAAAATATATATATATATATATATATATATCGACGAACATTCCATTTCTTTTCCCTTACAGGAACGCGCGTTATCTGGAAAATTAAAAATAAATAAATAAATATTCTGTACTGCATAAGAAAATTTTGACGAAAATATTTCATTCGACATTAAGTGGAGAGATATTTTCTATCAAATCCCTCTGGTTAACTATTGAAATGGGCAGACTGGAAAGTTGTTTTTTTTTTTTTTTGCGAGATGTTTGGAAATGTCGTCTTTATTCCCTAAATTTCAGGTTTGCAACATCTAGCTATAGTGTATGAGACTTCAATAGCGTTTATTTGTATACAGGGTGTCCAGTGCTAAAGCTGTCCAATGGCTATTTCCTAAACCGTTAGTTAGAGAAACATAGTTCCAACTGCAAAAATGTTTTAAATTGTATAAATCTATTATATGAGAAACAATCGAAGTCAATAAATAATATCCTGTAAAAATTACGAAATTTAAATTTTTATACGTTCTCCCGGTCCTATCAGTTATATTTAGAAAAATTTTCTTTATGCAATTTCACGCACAATAAAAAAAAAAAAAAATTCGTCCTTCTACGACCCAAAATTCACCGAGTTACAGCTGCTCAAAGTTAGAGCACTTTTCGAGCTGCGAAATAGGGGTTGTATACAAAATGAATTTGAGAAAAATGAATGTACATGGTTTGAGCTTTGTAATATTTATTAGCAATTTCATTAACTATTTTATGAATATAGATTGCAATAAAGAAGATTGACGTTTAACAATGTGTATCCAATAAAGTAACATAAAAATATAGCTTATGCTGAAAGTAGAATGTTTTAAACAGGTTTTTTAAAATGAACTGGCGTTAAATAGCTTCCTTCGACTGCATTCTGAATATGCACCCGTACAGAAAACTCTTCCTGTACTTTGCGTTGCACACTCTTATGTTACACATATGCATGCTACACATATACGATTTAGTAAGTCTGATCTCATATAGATTTCAATAGAGCTTGACTATAACCCTCTGCTTGCAGGGCCCGATTATGACCAACAGGGGCCCCGGGCATTGATGGATTCGGGGGCCCCTGATCTATGAAATTTGTTCTATTTTTTATAAAACTTTGATATAAAAAAGAATATTTCGGAACAATATTTGAAATTAGGAGGATGGGGGTTGGGGGGTTTGACCCGCGGCCCCTGGGCAAAGTCCCGATTTGCCCTTGCGATAATAAGGCCCTGTCTGCTTGAAGATCAGTACTCTAAAATTAGTTTTGCTTTTTTTCCGCATTATGCCAGAAAATGAAATTAAAACCTATAAATTAAAATTTCAGTATTTATATCGTCCCTTAACGGTTTACCATAACGGGACATTTTTAAACGTGGAAAAGTGACTTAAGTCACAATGTTTGCTGCTTCATAAATCGATGAACTTTGGTCGTAGAAGGACGAATTTTTTTTTATTTTTTTTTTATTGTGCATGAAATTGCATAAAGAAAAATTTTCTAAATACAACTGATAGGACCGGGGGACCGTATAAAAATCTAAATTTCTTAATTTTTATGGAAATTGATTTATTGACTTTGATTGTTTCTGATATAATACATTATACAATTTAAAGCATTTTTGCAATTGGAACTATGTGTCTCTGACTAACGGTTTAGGAAATAGCCATTGGACAGCGTTAGCACTGGACACCCTGTATATACGTTTACTATTTGAGTACTGTGTTTAATAGGCATATTTTTTTGTACATTTTGAACTCGAACTTGTTTATCATTGAGTATTTTTCAAATGTTCGGATCTTGACTGCAGATAACTTTCTTTGATAGTAAAGAAGGGGGAGGCACAGTGGTAAAAATTTTTACTTGTTTTATAACAATGGCTTCCTTTAAAGTTAAAAAAGGAACGCATAACAATATTTTAATATGCTGTAGCTTTTACTTTATTTTTTAATGACTATGTCATTTTATCTCCCAACACCCTTTATTGAAAAATGTGTCCCAAAAATGCGACATAAAAAAGCGACATAAACAGCGACATAATTTTACATGCATTTAAATACTATTAGTTCACAACACCTTTAATCTATTGTTACACTATTTCGTAAGCTGTAGAATAGGCTTCACATGTATTTTTCTATAAATAGGTTACAATCCTAAAAATTTCAACATAGGGTTACCAGGCAAAATACGCGAAAGATGAGTGATAAAATGACATAGTCAATGAATATCGTTTTAATATGGCAATAATGAAACTAAAAAATTAGGGGGGTCATGGGGGGGTCAGTCTCCCCCTGAGGAGTCTCGAACAGCCGAGATTTTCTTTTTATAGAATGTATTCTTAATTTGTTTTCGAAAGCTAACTCAAATTCACAGTTGTTCCGTTGTGCTGGACAGAGATTGGGGTACACTGGGACAATGATGTAAGGCACATATAAAACCAGCTATACAATGACAAAACATTATTATTATCATTTAATACAAATTGACATTTTCACCACAGAGCATATTAAATCAGTTTTCAAATGACAAGACGTAAAATTAGCTATTACGATCCAATACGTTAAAATATTGCAGAATATCGAACATCCAATTAAACAATAAAAGATAACAAAACGTTTTCAAAAGTCTATTTTATAATGGAATAGGATTGGAAGTTTACTGCAAATGAAAATGGAGCAGTGTCTCTCCCTCACAAGAAGTCATTTTAAATACAAGCTTAAAAGCTGTACAAAAATCAATAGAAGGAAGAACGCTATATGCATGACTTTCAGAAAGTTTAAACTTTAAATTAGTAACGTGCATTAATTATTGCATGATAGTTTAGTACTGTTTAGATCCAAAAAAAGTAAAACCTCATTTTTTTTTTTCGAAAAGAGGTAGTAGAAACAAAAATGGCTGCAATTTCCGTGCAAGATGAAATGTGATTTTGATTAGTTTCCATGTTGTATCAACAAAGGTTAACTAAATTATGCCATACTTTTCTAATTTTAGAGTATTTAAATCACAGGAAAAATAAATACCTATAACCCCACTGTTCTTCACTTTCCACTGTAGTTATTTCTTTGAAGTTATAAGACATAAAGAGTTGGCTCCTTTTATGTCTTATGTTTATGTCTCCTTTTATGTTTATGTCTTATTAAGAGTTGACTCTTAATAAGACATAAAGAGTTGGCTCCTTTTTCGCAAAACTGCGAACAGGGATTGCGTTCAAGAGATTTAAAAAAGAAAGAAAGAAAGAAAAGGTCTGACGCGGACGCAATATTTCTTTCTGCGTCTATTAAACTAAACACTTATTTGATGGTTAATCATTTTCTTTCAGAGTAAGATACGATACTTCAATAATATTTAGTTTAGCCATTTCCGGCTGATTATAGGAAATATTGCTAAGCTGTCTTTGGCACGAAATCTGCCGATATTTAGCCCCAAGGGAATGGCCCAAAGAATGACTACCTATAGTTTTCAAATTTATTGAAGGTACTTAGAATAATATTGTCAATAAACTAACCCAGTCGATTGCAATCTGAAAAGAAGGTGCGCAACTAGATGTTACAATAGTCCTCAATGCAAAATGTCAACATGGTACGGCTAATTTTTTTTTCTTTTTCCGAGTTGCGCTATCTGTTTATGTTCGGTTTCACATTTCGCACGCTTGCATTACTCTGCTGAATCTATTGTCTGCTTGGTCTGAATTTTTTACGAAAAAACCAAGAGAAAGTGCCCCGACTCCAAAAATATACTGTTGTTGAACCGATCGTAGCCCATAGACACAGTACGGCCGCCCAACGGAAGATTGATAGATCACCGAGATAGCTAATAAGAAAAATTAAGTTTCTCCTGTTTTAGTAATCTTTTTTTGGTTTTAACAATAATAGTATTAATATATAAATAAGTTTAATATTAATTGATAGCAGTAGTTATAATTACGTCAATGACATCATGCGCAAATCTTGTCAAGAAAAAAGTTTGGCGGACTATATATATGACTATATAGTCTATAGTCTATATAGTCTATATAGACTATATAGTCTTATCAAATGGAGATGTACGGTAGAAGGCGGTGATCGTAAGGAGACGATGGTAGGTATGTGGTATGTAGATCGTTGTCACATTTGGTATGAACAATCGTGAAGAGCATTGCGTCACTGTATTAAAAATAAAAAAAAGTGTCGACATCCATATTGCGTATTAAAGATATACGTCAGCGAAGTGTAGCACTGTAAAAAGAAAATTTCAGTTAAAGCAACACGACATTCATTTTTCTTGAACGCCAGCAAACTAAATCCGATTTCACGAGAATGCTGGGAATCATCACAGATAGCGGTACATCAAAGGAGGTTCACAAAAGAAAAGAAGGAGGTGGTCAACTAATTGTTGACCCATAATGTTGTTACAGAAAGACATCCGTCTTCCTAGCGCTCGTCGTTTCATTTTTCTTTTTGAGGAGAGCACGCAGAAAACTGGAACACAAAGCACAAACTTTGCGAACAAAAATCAGTAAGTCGACCATAAATAATTGGCAGGACTCATCTCCATTTTAGTCATATCTCTTTATTTTTACACCATCTGAAGATCAACATTTTGAAACTTTATAATACACCCTCAAATAAAAAAGGAAAACTGGGGAAGCATTCTTCTAAAAATTATTATGGCGAGCATGGCATTTCGTGCCTACGTTCCGGTGGCGAAGGTTCCCCACTTAAAAGTGAGGACCTCGCCACACAAGTACCAACTCCGCAACTGCTAAAAAATGACCGTTAGACCTACTGCTATAGAAAAAGGGAGCTCGATTTTTCTGGAACAATTTTAACAGGTGTTTTTCGAGCAATATGCTTCTTGTGCAGGAGAGGAAAACCGCAAACACATCTGTTTCAGCGGAGCAGAGAAAACATATGCGAGCGAAGGGATGTTATGATTATTCGTTTAGTAGGATAGAAAACTGGCGACAACTGTTATTTTATTTCAAAGCAGCTGAAAGGGAAATGCTTTAGAAGTACGTTAATGCGCTGTAATTGAGAAGGCCAAGAGGAAAAATGAAAGCTTTAAAAGATAGTTATTATTAAAAACTTTTAAATTAGATTTAGAATAGATTATTAGTTTAAATTTAGACAATATTAATTAGGTTTTGTATTAATAATTTTTCATTAAAGAATATGCACGTTGTGTCAACGTGACAAGTCTATATATATGACTATATATATGGCCCATATAAATGAATTCCAGAAAATGAAAAATTTTTGGACTCATGGCACGAGCTTTGTCTTGCAGACAATAACTTGAGATGACATATAGCGTTACTGCAAAATAATGACCGAAAAACTAACTTCTCGATCCGAGAGATAGTCAAAAGCATTTTGCAAACAAATCTGCTTTCAAAATGTCGTTTCTACAGATAAAAATTTTGTATTTCATTCTAAAGTACTAAAACAACGCCACATGGTGTGTACAACTATTTCATTTCCTTAATAATGCGTGAAAAATGCCGTTATTATGAAGAACACTTTAGTAACTAGCAAAACTTCCTTAAAGTATATTCCATCCCATATGTTGTTCAAAAGTTTTCACATGAATTATTCTATTTTTTTTTTCCAGTTTCTGTTTTTATGACAGCCATGATATCCAGCTTTAGTGAGGTAATTTTTGCATAAAGAAAGTTATTTTGACTGAGTTTTTGATACAATATCAAATTCGTGACATCCATTTGACATCAGGAATTTTTTAAGATTATAATTTAAAGTAAGAAATTTCATATTCTATGCACAATAGAAAATACCGTAGGAACAGAACCCGTTACTACAGATTAAGCCGTCCAGTTCTACAATCAACTGAAAACTGAAGTCATTATTTAGTTTAAAAAAATAAAAATACATGTTATGAAGCAAATAGAACATGAATCTACTGGCTCTTTAAAAACTGTGTTTTTCCCCTTCACATATATGAAAACAAACTTTTCATTTTACACAGGGCTACACATACGTACTTTACGCTCTTACCCAAAGCAGAGGAAGAGCTTTAGATTCCAGCATGATACTGGGCCCCACATTGCTAAGTAATTCTAAACCGTCTTCAGTCAGTCTAACACCCCTTACATGCTTTTTTTTAACAAGAGTTCTGAAACACGCTTTATAGCCAACACTTGAACATTCAATTCACTCATTCTTTACTCCCAAATTCATTTTGAAAAATTGATAGGGTCGAGGGTATCAAATTAATGTCACCTCTGATTCTTTTACCAATAACATAAAAATAGTAAAACCATTAAGCACCTGTTGTGTTTATTTGGCACAAAATTGGTAATACATGCTTCAT